>VSMD01038215.1:0-16379 GCA_008750895.1 Mirza zaza | reverse complement strand
CAGACTGTGCCAAGTGCCACACTTCCTGGGGGTGGCTTCCTTGCTGGGAAAATTGATTGATGTGTGTGGGAGGTTCCAATCCTTCCAGTTAAAGGGGACTGCCTGCTATTAACAGTAGGAGGCTGAATGCTTATTCGAAAATGCAGATTCAGAGGGAGACTTTAGCAGAATTTTGTTGAATTTTCACTAGTCACTTCTCTAATAGATAGATCATTTGGGGTCTTCCGATTAATGTATCTAGTTGTGCAACCCATGGGCCCATTTCTCCCACGCCGGGCCACCCCAGCATTTTGTGTCCAGCTGGCAGGAGACACAGCAGCTGAGAGCACTTGAAGTGAGGGTGATTCTCCCTCTCATACCTTCTCTCTATTTTCCACTCCCAACCCTCTCTCAGAAACCACTTTTTTAGGTCCAGTTCTAAGGGCAAATCTCACCCAAGCATGACTGGCTGCATGGATAGTCTCTGAGACCATTTCTTGAATTTAGGGAAGAATAATGCCTAATGAACTCCAGCTGTGCCTGGTGGCATTTACTGTTGAAACCAGCAAATCCGACTGGCTTTCTCCCATTTACCAACAGTACCTTTTCCAGGGTAGAAGCCAGTTTTTTTGTTTGTGTTTTTTAACTTTGACCACTGAACCCTTATCACCTAGCAGAGTGCTTTGTATATGGGAGGAGTTCAATAAATATTTGTTGAATGAGTGAGTTAGTGAACAAAACAATCAAATGTACAACTGCTTCCATTTAGACAAAGGCAGTTTTTAATGTTTTTGTTTTCTTGTTTTTCTCTTTACAAAAGTATATGTGGTTATTGAAAATAGCTTAGAAAATAGAGATGATCAGAAATGCAGAAAATAAAAAATCACCCATAATGCCATCCCATCTAGATAATCTTTCTTGCCATTTGGAGGTACATGATATCTATACCTCTATGTGTACCTATCACATATATGGGACTCTGACAGTATGTATTATTGTATAATATTTTTACTTATATCAAAAAGCTTTGCATGATATATATTCTTCCACATTATCATTTTTAATTTTTTCAGGTCATTTCATTTCATGACTGTACTTCAGCTTAATCAGTTGAGTATTAAAATATCCTTGTAGCTAAAATGTTCTGTGTAGCTTTGTTTTTTCTTCAGGATAAATTCCTGCAAGAGGAATCGCACAGTTCCGCGGTTTTCTAATTCGTGTTGGAAAGGTATTGATCAGAGAGATTTTACCAATTGCACTCCCACCTGCAAAAATCTAATGTACCACCATGGTCTTCCTTTGCTAAATAGTGAATATTATCATTCTTTTAAATATTTGCCAATTTCACAGGCAAGAAGTATATCAGTGTTCTTACATTTTGTGTTTCTTTTGCTAGTAGCGAAATAATTTTTAAAATCTGGTCATTTTCATATCTTTTTTGCAAATTTCCAGTTAATATCTTTTAAGACATATATACTTTGCGGGACAATATACTCACCCCTTTCTGTTTCGGACGACTGTTGAAAGAATCGGTTAAAGTACCCTATTTGAAACTTACAAAGCAGTACACAAATGTGCTGATCGAATGTGTGACCTGGTAGGGGGAAGGTCAGGAGAAGGGGTCACTGCAGACAAGTGGGCTGAGTAAGGGGTACTAAGTGAGGGCTTGGGTAAGCTTCGCTGGAGGAGAAATAGGAAGAGACACCTGGGGAGGAAGGGAAAGGGGCCCTGGGGAAGGTCACTGGAAATAAACAAGGTCAGAGACAATACTGGGGCTGGCGGCTGGAAATGAGAGCCAATTAGAAAAAGAAGGGATAGAGACTGGCCAGGGGAGTATAGCAAACCAGAAACCGAGAGGGGGTGGGCAGGCATCCCAGCAGCTGAGAAGGGGACAAAACAGAATTGCTACTTCTCTGAAGACTCCCCAGAATTCCAGTGCTACCAAGGCAGCAGGTGTGTTCAAGAACTGAAAGGGAAACTGAGCACCACTGAAGACAAGAGTGGTCCCAAGACCACCAGAGCACATCCGTGTTTTCCAGGGAGTCTTTGGAGTAGCCACACTTGGGAAAGGCAAAATATCTAATAGCTAGATAAAGACCAAATGCTGCACTAAATTTCCCCAGCGTGGATATGAGGCCACTCACGTAAAATGATATATAAAGTATTAATATATATATAGTATGTGTAATGTATATGCTATATATTATATATGTATTTTTATTCTCTCTATATATTATATATGGATATGTGCATATCCTTGCATGCCCTTGGGAATCTCAAGTAAGTGGTAATGAGGTGGGATAGGGAGAAAGAATCATATTTGCTTTTATTCACTTTTTAAAGTATTGTTTCACTTGTTCCGATAAGTATGTATTACTTCTCTAGTTTGAAAATAAAGGCAATACTTTCAAGAATAAAAAAGATACAGAATATGCTGTAAGTGTTGCTTGCCATCCTCCACCCCGCAGCTCAGGGTGGGGAATTCATGAGGTAACCAGAGCTAACGTTCTGGGCTGTCACCGGAGCCCGTGCTAACTCTGGCAGGAGAGTCCCAGGGTGCACCTGAGAGTCACACCTGGGCCCCTTAGGGCACGAGGCCCATCGCCACCTCACAGTTAGATAAGAGGACACTTAGGTGACAAGGGGATACTGCACCTCCTTGGCAGGCAGCACCCTGAACAACAGGAACGACATTCTGCCTGCTGGGAGTGCACAGGGCCTTCCTTCCCTGTGAGGTGGGTGTGGCTGCCTTGCAGGGAGGAGGCACCAATTCGGAGAGGGCGAGGGGGAGAACTTGAGCTTGGTGGAGGAGGGAAAAAGAACGTTCTTCTCCTTTAGTTTAAGGGCTGCCCCTTGCAGGGGATGAAACAAAGTACCTGACTGGGGTTTTATGCTGTTTGACATCAGGTGAGCTGCTTTAAGGCAAATCCTGTGTCCTGTGTCATTCATATGCCATGCACTATGTTGGGGGTCTGGGAACCAAGCGGGGAGACAAGGCTGAGGTGACTTCTGCCCTCCTGGAGGTGACAGTGGAGCTGGGGAGATGGATGGTACAGGAGGACCCAAACCAATAGAGAGTGTCGTCACACGTGGTAATGATGGCTCTGAAGGAACCCACCACGAGTCAGGAATGAAGAGGGGTGGGCCGGTGAAGATCTGGTGAACCGAAGGAGACCTGGAGGTGGGTCCTGAGTGTGGCTGTTGTCTGCAGAGCAGTGACCCGGGCTACTGGGCCCATGCCAGGTGAGAGGCCTGGCCACCTGCGTGGCTCAAATGCAAAGCCTAGGAAATGTGCTTAGAAATCCAACAGAACTCAGCATGTGATAAAAAAAAGTTGCCAAATGAGTGCAAAACAAATACAGAAGACCGATGTTGCACGTTGAGAAACATTCCATTTTATTTTTTATTATTTTCAATTTTTTTGATACAGAGTCTCACTCTGTTGTCCCGGATAGAGTGCAGTGGCCCCATCATAGCTCACTGCAACCTTAAACTTGTGGGCTCAGGTGATCCTCCTGCCTCAGCCTCCGGAGTAGCTGGGACTACAGGTGCAGGCCACCATGCTTCACTATTTTTTCTATTTTTAGTAGAGATCTCCCTCTTGCTGGGGCTGGTCTCGAACTCCTGAACTCAGGGGATCCCCCTGCCTCAGCCTCCCAGAGTGCTAGGATTACAGGCATAAGCCACTGTGCCTGGCCTATTTGATTTTTTTTTTTTTTTTAAACTTTGGGTTTGACTTCTATTACATAAAAAGTCCCTCCCATTTAGATTTATTTGCGCTGAAAGACCCAGCAACAGTGGTGAGAGTAGTGTGATGTTTAGCAACGTGCCTGAAGTTGGAGGAAAGGTTCGTGAGAGGTGGTCTCCTGTGCTTTCACAAACAGGATCCTGTCTCCTCTGTCATCACATGGTGCGCTAGGCCGGGCAGGTGTTCATATTGTCTTCACTCTGCAAATAAGCAAATGGAGCCTCGGAGAAGGGAAAAAAAGACTTGGCAAGGTCCCCGGAATGTGTGCCGCTGTTCTGGCGAGCTTCCAGTGAGCCAGAGGCCAATGGTGGCCAAGGTGGTCACACTCAGAATTGCTGAGGGTCCTTCTAGTGGCCACGGAGACCCTTGTTGTAGGCGTATGTGATGAGCAGGAAGGAACTTATTCTTGGCCGTGACTGACTCTCCATTACCACGTTGGGGCAGCCATGCTGGTGTCTGCTCACCAGGTAGACGACAGGAGACTCAACCCCCCAATCTCACTCTGTGATCCACATCCTAGTCTTAAGTGGGGCTCCGATGTCCTGAGCTTGGGCTGGGGACCAAAGAGATCAGTGGAAGTTCTGGCTTTCTGCCCCCTGTCCTAACACTTAAAATTTTGTGGCTGTGATGATTTTGGATGTGCTACTTGTCCACAGATTAGCATCTAGGTCCTGTCATCCTGGAGTCTTGGCCTAGCCTTCTCTTTAGACTTGTTTCCGAGGGACTCTACTGTGATCACTAGGATCATCTCTTATTGTCAGAGATTCACTTAGGTATGTCAGCATTTTGGGACATACATGTGGTGCTCAGACTAGTGAGTACAGATCTCTAACCACCTTCAATTTTGCATATCCTGGCAGGATCCCACTGGTAAGACTTTGGAGCAAAGCAATTCCTTTGCAATTTAGTCATCAGCATTTGGAATATATTAATAGTATTCCTTGTCCCTTGTCTGAGCTTGAATTGAAGGAACCCACAATCCATGAGTTCTAGCCCTTTAGAAAAATGGCAGTTGCCACATGATGTGAACTTGGCATTTGAAATCAGCAGACACTCAGGAGTTAGTGTTAGGAAGAGAGACAAACAGGCCTTGGGGATGGGTAGGTCTGCATTCCAGACTGTGCTTTGCACTTGGGCCTTTGGAGTAGACGATTTGTAGGATCTCTCCAAAGCCCATTTTATCATCTTTAAAAGGGGGGTAATACCATCTACCTCATAATATATCAGTGGGGTTTAAAACAGAGGAATTAAAATATCTGGCACACAAGAAACACTCGAGAAATATGTTCTATGCCCCTTTACTCAATAATTTAATGAATCCCTGTAAAAACAGAACACCCTTCACAATAAAATCCTACTAATTTGTTGTGTATGGAACACCCAAAGGGATGTGAAATTCTTTTGTTTGATTTGTGTTAAATTGGCTTTGTACTTTAAAAGGGGAAAGAGGAAACCTCTAGTACCTTAAACAATGAGTCTTTTAAAAATCTGCATTGGACACCGATCTCAAAGAATATTCTTATTAACATACTTTCTTATAAATGGAGCTCTACTCATCAAATATTTATAAGTAGTAGCCGGAGAAGCCAGAGCTGTGCTTGGCAAGCCTGGGGACGTTTCCCACGTGCTCTGTGGGATGGCATAGGCAGGGGAGACCCTTTAATTTTGTGACATGGTTTGGGGGGGGTTCCAACGTGAGCTAATCTTAGCATGGTTTCTCTCAGCTCTGGGCCTGTTCTGGGGCCCACCAGGACTCCCACATAGCCCGTCCTCACAGGCAACTCCTTTTGAAGTCCACAGGAGCTCTTTGAATGGAAAACATACACAACGGGGTGTTGATGCAAATAAGAATCAGGACCGATGTATGGGAGGAATAAAGGTGCTTCTCACCCCAAATATTAGCTCTTTAGCCCAGGAACTATGGTTTGATCATTAAATAAGAGAGCCCTCCCCTCTCCTCAAAAAAAACCCACAATCCACCACCAAACTTCATCATCCATTTGCTCAGGAGATGATAAACCTGCTAATTACTGGAGAGTTTTAATTAAGCAACAGATATAGTCAGTGCAGGGCTCTGTTTTTACTTTAAATGTATCGATAGAATAAACATTCTCAATTCCAGGGCAACTTGCTAAATGAAAAAAAATAAACATTACTCTCTTTTGAGATATCACTCATCGAGTGTGATAATTTAGAAAAATATCTCTATTAGAGATAGTTAGAGATTTTTTTTTGGTTGGAAATGCAATCGCCGATGGAGCACAAAGCTGCAATTTGTAGACAGGTTAAGTAAATTAAATCACTCACTGTCTTTTTTTCAATGGCTTTAAAAGTTAAAGGTAATTTGCAAAGAAAATGCTCAGTTTGAATTGGTTTGTAATATCTGTTAATGATCTTTAAAAAAATCCACTTATTCACAATTCTGTCCCTGAGGGAATTCCAGTGTGCTATCAGAAAAAATTTCCAAAGTCTGAAATGTCATTAGCTAGTGATTTCTTTGAAGTAAAAAGCCCTGAAAAAAATAAATTACATAAGGTATACAAGCGCACAGGACAATCACTTTGATGAATAATATCTGTGTTTTTCATAATGTTTCGTACCCAAAAATGCAACAATTGAAATCCAAGCTGCTAAATTATAGAGCTGTCTTTTGAATTACCCCAACGTAGGCATACCTTCTGTTTATTTCACACATATATTGAGTTCTTCCATATATTTATAGACTGTTGATGTAAAAACAGTAGTGTTAGGAACAATTTTGATTATATTCATTGTGTTTACCTTTTGGAAACACAAGGTGTTGCCTAAATACAGGCCTACAGGTGTTGCCATCTGGAGTTAAAACAATAGCCTGTTTCAGTACAGCATCCTGTATCCGAGAGCCAGGTGCCTGAATGGAGGTGCAAATACTACACAGCCCTGGAGAATTGTTCAATATTAGATAACAGAGCCGTGAAATACTACACCAAAGGGAAAATTTTCTTCCTGACCCCAGCTGGTGATCAGTTTTTGCCTGGAAGCAGGAGAGTCTTTGCAATACAATACCAGTCAATGTAACTGCAGATGCTGGTTTGGGTCCTATAAATAGCTAATCGGTTTTTTTTGTTGTTGTTGTTTTGAGGGAGGAGCTGGATTTTACTAAACCATTGGCTACAGGTTAATTATACATTTCATAAGAAAGCGTTTTCTTGTAGCCAGCCTAAATTAGTTACCCTTTAATCCCATTTTATGCAATAAGGCTAGAATACATGAGCCTCCAACAGGCCCATCATTATTGTCATTATTTTATACATTGGGCCTTTAGCTCTCTCTCTCTCTTTTTCCCTTATACATTACTCACTCTTAGCTAAATTGCAGAGGGTCCACGTTTCATTCCTTTCCCTCACGGGGAAAGCATTCTCTTTCTTTTTATCCAGCAGCCCTAAAATCACGTGGATGGTTCTTCCTGTTTCCTGCTCTGGAGCTGGCATCAGGAGAGCAAACTGAGTACAGGTAAGAGTCAACTTGCTTGTCAAGTTAAAATCGATTGATTTTCATAAAGATATTCTGTAATATTTTCTTAGTCTCTCCATTCACTTCATCTAAGAAAATGGAAATCTACATGTGAAACTTCTTAATTGAAGCTTTATTAGGGTTCTAGGTATGGAAGATGGCACAGAGCAGGAGCATGTGACTGGAAGTGTTGACCTAGAGTGAACACATCCCATAACCACCTCCCAGGACAAGAAAGAGAACCTGGCCATGTTCCCAATGTCTCCTGTGATGGAACCCCATCTTCTCCCTCCAAGGTAACCACTCACCTGGCTTCTGACACCATAAACTTGCTTTGCTTTTATTGAACTTTATATGTTAATTTATATATAATTTATAGTTTATAATAATATTATGTAATTACAGCTTATAATATTAATATATTATATAAATATAATAAATGGAATCATATGGTGGGCATGCTTTTTTACAAGATTTTATTTTGTTATGGTAAGAACATTTAAAGTGGTTAAGGTATTCTTTTGTCTGGCTGCACTCTCTCAACACTACATTTATGAGCTGTATTTGTGTCGTTGGGGGAACTAATAGCACATTTTCCTTGTCTTTGCTCCATTGTATCAATAATTCACCACAGTTTATTCATTTTCCCCTTAATGAACATTTGGGATGTTTTGAGTGTTAGGCTATTTTCAGAGAGTGCTGCTGTAAACTTTCTTGTGGATGTCTTTTCTACACGTGTACATGCATTTTGTTTAGTTTATGTATAGATTAAAGGGGAAATTACTGAATTGTAGGGCATAACTATGTTCAACTTTAATAAATAATGCCAAATAGTTTTCCAAAGAAATTGTACCATTTTCCACTCCTACCAGCAGTGGGTGAGGGTCATAACTGCTCTACGTCCTTGTTAGCACTTGGTGTTTTCAGCCTTCTTTACTTTGGTTATTCTGGGGGTATATAGTAGAGTCTTGTTGTGGTTTTATTTCAATCTCCAGGATTTTTAATAAATTGAGCATCTTTTTCATGTATATTGGTCATTTGCATATTCTCTTTTGTGAATGATCTTATCAAATCTCCTCATTTTTCTATTGAATTGTTCATCTTTTCTTATTGATTTGTAGGAGACATTTATATATTCTAGATATAGCTTTTTGGTTATATGTGTTGCAAATATATACCATTCTGAACTTGACTTTTCACTTTCTTTATGGTATCTTTGGAGGGACAGAAGATTTTAATTTTAATGTAGTCTCATTTACTAATATTTTCTTTTATAATTAGTGCTTTTGGTGTCCTATTTAAGAGTGCTTTGCTTTCCCTAAGACCATGATAATATCCTTTTATATTATCTTTTATAAACTTTGTTGTTTTACCTTTCACAATTAGATCTACAATTCACGTGGCACTGATTTTTATAGGTAGTGTGAGATTGGGATCAAGTCTGGTTTTTCCTCTGGGATATCCACTTACCCTGCACCATTAACAGGAAAGACTTCCTTTTCCTAATGCTCTGCAGTGATACTTTTGTCATAAATTCAGTACCCACTTATTTATAGAATGATCATATGACTTATTTCCTTTATTCCATTAGTGTGATAACATATTCAATGGGTTTTTGAATGTTAAGCCAATCCTGTATTTCTGGATTCAACCGAGCTTGGTTGTGATGTATTATTTATTCTATGCATTGATACACGTATTTTGCTCATATTTTTTTAAAAATAATTTTTTTTTTTTTTTTTTTGAGACAGAGTCTCACTTTATTGCCCAGGCTAGAGTGAGTGCTGTGGCGTCAGCCTAGCTCACAGCAACCTCAAACTCCTGGGCTCAAGCAATCCTGCTGCCTCAGCCTCCCGAGTAGCTGGGATTACTGGCATGCGCCACCATGCCCGGCTAATTTTTTCTATATATATTAGTTGGCCAATTAATTTCTTTCTATTTATAGTAGAGATGGGGTCTCGCTCTTGCTCAGGCTGGTCTCGAACTCCTGAGCTCAAACGATCCGCCCACCTCGGCCTCCCAGAGAGCTAGGATTACAGGCTTGAGCCACCGCGCCCGGCCTAAAAATAACTTTTATAGCAATGTTTATGAATGAAACTTGCCTGTAACTTTCTTTTATTGTAATGTTCTTGTCAGGTGTGTTATCAAGGTTCAGCTGGCTCATAAAATGAGTTAAGAATTATACATTCTTTTAAATATTAAAACATAAAGGAGTCCAATCTAATATAGTAATTAAACATGTATGTAGTTTGTCCTGAGTAAATACTCACCACAGTTTTCTTTCCTTCCAGGCTTCTTTTTTTTTTTTTTTTTTTTTGAGACAGAGTCTCGCTTTGTTGCCCAGGCTAGAGTGAGTGCCATGGCATCAGCCTAGCTCACAGCAACCTCAATCTCCTGGGCTCAAGCAATCCTGCTGCCTCAGCCTCTCAAGTAGCTGGGACTACAGGCATGAGCCACCGTGCCCGGCTAATTTTTTCTATATATATTTTAGTTGGCCAATTAATTTCTTTCTATTTTTATAGTAGAGGTGGGGTCTCGCTCTTGCTCAGGCTGGTTTCGAACTCCTGACCACGAGCAATCTGCCCTCCTCGGCCTCCCAGAGTGCTAGGATTATAGGCGTGAGCCACCACGCCCGGCCTAGGCTTCTTTGTATTTTAACTCAGACTTATAGCAGGAATCTGGTTTCACGTGAGTTTTGCATGGAAAAGTAAACAGAAGTTAGACTATCTTCTAGGGGTTTCCATATGGCATTCAGCAGTACGCTCATGTGCTCAAAGCTGAAATTTCTTACTGCATCTCAATTCCAGAACCCCTGATCAAGGGCCATCAGATGAGGAGTCTTTTTGGACATATGAAAAATATTCAGATAAAACATCTGATCACCACCAGAATCTTCGAAGCCAATTTTATCTCTGACTTTTGACCCTTTCAGCCAGTGTTCCACAGACTTTATCATTTTTATTTTTAAAATCTCTTTTAGTATTGTATGTCTTATTCCTCACCCCATCTTTCCTTTCCTACTTAGTGTTATCCCAGTTCAAGGCCTTGCCACCTCTTGCCTGGGCTATGGCATTTGTGGGATACCTATTTCTCAGCCATGCAAGTTCTTATTCTGAAATAGGAAAGATGACCAGGTTGATTCTTTGCTGAAAATCATGTGGTGGCTCTGCAGTGCCCTGCAATATGAAGTCCCGGTCACCAACATGGCCCACGTTTTCTCATGACCTGGTATCTTAGTGCATTCAGGTTGCTTAACAAAATACCTTAGACTGGGTGACATAAACAATAGAAATAGTGCATTCAGGTTGCTAAACAAGATACCTTAGACTGAGTAACTTATAAACAATAGAAATATATTGCTCATAGTTCTGGAGGCTGGGAAGTCCAAGATCCAGGCACTGGCAGATTCAGTGTTTAGTAAGACATTCATAGATGGTGCCTTTTTGTTGCATCTTCACGTGGAAGGGACAAGGGAGCTTGCTCAAGCCTCTTTTATAAGGACACTAATCGCATTCATGAGGGTGGAGTCCTCATGACTGAATCACTTCCCAAAGGCTCTGACTCTTACTACTATCCCATCTGGTATTAGGTTCTAACTTACGAGTTTTGGAGGGACATCAACATTCAGCCCATAGCACCTGGCTCTTGCTTGCGTCTCCAGTCTGCTTTCTTGTCCCACTCTAGTCTCTGATTTTATACTCCCACAGCTCTATCTGCTTGGTAGCTCTATCTGGGTCCACCCAGTGTTTCTTTGTGTTCCTGCTTTTGCCTGTGCTTATCTTTCTCCCTGCAATAGACTATCCATGCTTTAACCATCAGCTAAAGCCAGATAACTTTGTTCCCACCCAGCTGTGGCTGCTTAGCTCCCCTTTCTGCCCATGACTTTGTCTGTCTGATTAGACTGTGAGCTCTTTGCAGGCAGGGTCTGGATCTTAGCCATCTTTGTACACCTGTAACTTTCTGTGTGCTGCCAGATAACAGGTGTTCAATAGAAAATTATAGATCCAAATAGAAAAAAAAACAACAGTGGTTGACTATTTTGAGTTTCATTCCATCTCTTTTTGGAAGCTTGAGATGGAATAAAAGGGCCAAAATGCCATGACCAGAGGGGAGGCAGGAAGGCAAGGGCTCAGGGAAATCTGTAGATAAAATCTCTTCCTGTATAACTGAGTTCATTCCAGCTGATTAAAATCCTCTTATGGTGGAATTCACTTTTTATAGAATGGATTAGCAGCAAGGATTTTCCTGTGAAGATAGATTTTTTTTTTTCAGAGAAACAAATTTGAGCAATTTAAGAATTTAAATTAAAAAATCCTGCTTATTAAAAGGCAAATTGACCAATATCCTTCCCCTTTCTCTTATTAATAAAAGAGTTTACACAGACACTCTTTAGGAAATTCTGTGAGAGATTCACAAGGATCATTAAGGTCTCTAGTAGACATTCACTTTCACTTTGTAAAATTGGCTATACCCTCAAAATGGTATCACATAAAATGGACTTTCTGGGGCTCTTATATATGAATGGGTCCTAGTTCACAGTGATGCCATTCATTTTATTTGGCCCATGTATTGCAAGTACATTCTAAATTTGGCCTTAATTATTTTTCCTTTCACAAAAATATTTTGTGGGATCTTTTTGAACCCTGACTACTTCCTTCTTGCTCCTTAAAACAGAAGCCAGGAGTGTTATTTTTGTTCTCTTCTAATTAAAATAATTGCTTGGTTCCTTTTAACTAGATTCATGCAGTTATTAGCCTAATACATGGATGGGTGCCATGGAGTGCTTGAGAAACAAAATGAAAAGTGATCATGTAGCTTCACATGAAAAAGATTCTGCGGTGCCAAGGAGCATTATTTCCTTTCAGCCAGCATTTTATAAGGGCCTTTCGTAAACCTGGCCCCCATACCCTTACTAAAAGACTATTAAGTGAAAGAATAGTTCTATTTTCTTTATTAAGGTATACAGCTAGCTCAATACAATTTGAAGAGGGGCACTTGATACGCTGAGTATGGCACAAAGACCTCGGGACTGGTTTTAATCTCTGCCCTTGCTTTGTCTTTCAGAATAACTGCAATTGAAGAGAAAATGCTCCATGGCCCCTCTGCCAGTTGGTGTTTATCAAAGGACAGTGGAGGAAGAGAGACAAAGTGCCTGAATATATGTGTTCAGCAAGAGTTGTCAGGACCCTGCTTCCAAAAGGAAGTTCTAGAATGACGTTTTTGACAAGACATTCCCCAGAGTTGATGTAGTCTATGGGTTGGCAAACAAGCCTCCATCAGGTTAAATCTGAACTGTCACCTGTTTTTGTAAATAAAGTTTTATTGGAGCACAGACACGCCCATTTGTTTATGTATTGTCTACAGCTGTTTTTGCACTGCAACATCGAGTAGTTGTGACAGAGACCACATGGCCCATGAAGCCTAAAATATTTACAATCAGGCTCTTTACAAAGTTTGCTGACTCCTGATCTTTTCCGTCCAGTTCATTGGGTGTTCACTAAATACCTACTTTATGCTGAGAAATAAATTTGTGGGTATTTTTATAGTAGTACTCCTTTGAAGAAATGCTCAGGGCCTTTGTTAATGTGCTAATTTTACGAGTGTTCAGAGCAGGTGTGTGCATGGCATGAAGCAGGAAGGATTTAGGGCAAGAAGTCATGGTTAGAGAAAACGGTCTGCATTATCGTCCCATTGGCAAGTCATTGATTATGGCTGACTCCCCTTCTGCCTGCTACCTGGAGAAGAAGGTGTAGACATGGCTGGAACTTCTGGTTTGGAGTACACCTTTATACCATCAGGACATTGTGGTCAACATTGTGAACTTCTGTTCCAGGACCAGTTGGTGGCTTGGAGGATCAAGTGAGAGAATGTGAGTCCAAGTGTTTTCTAAGCCATAAGGTACTGTGTTTGTGGTGTAGATATTATCTATAAAAACATTAGAATAAATGCTGTTATCCCTGTTAGGTATGAGAGAGGAAATGAGATTTAGATAGTATGCCCAAGATTAAACAGTCAGCCAGTAGAAGACCTGGAAGCCAGGTCTCTACTCTTTCACATATACCATGATGCTTTCTGACATAACATGTCTTTCCATAGTTTCAGAAATGTGCTGTCTTGTAGTTCATGCGTGCATTCATTCATTTGCCATTCAACATTGTTTAAGAACTTACTATGAGCTGGAAAAAGAGCTGAATTTTCCCAGAGAGTGATAACTATATAAAGATGAGTTGGAATACTCTTCAAATAATTTTGTTCTTGGAATCCTGTGGCTGGAATCCTTCAGAAGTACATAGATTCTCCTCTAGATTTTCCCTGTGCTGCTCAAGGAGTGGACTTGGAGTGGAGAAAGAGAGAGGAGATGAGTGGGGAGGGTGAGAGCAATGCTGTCATTCTGCACAGTGTTGCCTGACTCCTTGTTTTATGTTGTGTGTGTGTGTGCACATGTCTGTGTGTGTACATACCATGAAAGGAAAGAGAAAGAGAGGTAATAAAATGTTGATAGCAGATTGTACGAGCAACTAAAAGAGGAAGATAATCTAGGCTTGGGAGATTTGAAAATTAAGATTTTGTAAATAAAATCCAAGGGAATCCATACCAGAAAAATTATCAAATGTGAATTGTCTGGCTAAATGGCATATATCATATTAAACATGGGTTTGCCAGAGGTAGACTTATTTTATCCTGCTGTTACATACAGTCTGCATTCAGATATTTATTCAATGAGATGTCTTGTAATTTTTTTAGATGATGATGATGATGAAATGTGCCTGGAGGTAGCAGGTTTCACCAAAATATTGAATTTGTCTTATTATGGTAGGAGAAGTGAAGTTCTTGAAAGTTTCTGTTTTTGATATTCATTCTTTTAACGGGGAAGTTTGCCAATATTTTCCTCATATTCGATGTTACTGGCTACTTGTTTGCTGCAGATTTACCTGTGAACCTAAAAGTCATAAGATGCTCTGAAACAAAGGTGCCAGTGAAGTTGCCTGATTAAAAAAACCCATCTTCCAGAATCTTCCATTGTACAGTTGTCACCTGCAAAGACCTCTAAGAGGTACAGTAGAAAGTTCTACTCTATTCCTTCCATTTCCCCCACAAAAGGCAGTCACAGCCCTGCTGACTGAATTTGGAGGTGATGATATCTAATTCAGCAATTCAGCCGCGAAGGCGTGTTACTTCTCAGATATCCCTAGGGCCCGGGATACTGCTGTTTTAAGAAATGTAATTTGTTTCAGCACACAAAAGGCATATTCATAGCAGGACCTAGTGCTGCTACAGATAACACTTTTCATCTGTAAGGAATTTGTAAACATTAACTAATTTATTTAACGTTCTTGTAATAGAATGGATTTTCTTCCATTTGCTGTGGAATACACTTCTTTTTCTAAATCTATTCATTTGGTGAGTATTCTACTGAAAAATTGTCACCAGGTTGGAACTGTTTTGTAGAGGAGGAATAAGTCTTTCAACACAATGGAACATCCGCTGCAATAGATGGCCTCCATTCCCCGAGTGTGTAGGCCTATGTTTTAGTGATTAAACAATTTCTCTGGGAGAAAGTTAAACACCTTTGAAAACTGTAGAAACAGTTACTGTACTGCTACTATTACTGTTACTGCCATTACCACACGCACTGTCTACTACCATTACCATTACACATACAACTTTGGATTCCCTAGAAAGCAGAGCTTGAAGAAGTTCTCATGTGCTGCCTCTTTAGTTGGAGAGTTCAATTCCAGAGTTGTAGGAGTTCGGGAGACAGATGGTGTGGCTGCCATGAAAGGAGCAAATACGGGGGCATGTTATCGATATAGCCACAGGCTGGCATGAAGCATAAGTGATTGCTCAGTCATCTGGGACCCCTGGGAGGCTAAATACTGGCCCCTAGATATGTTCACATCCTGATCCCTAGAACCTGTGAATGTTACCTTCCAGGGCAAAGACTTTGCTGATGTCATTAAGATCTTGAGATGCGAGATTACCCTGAATTTTTCTGGGTGAATGCTAAATCCCATCACAAGTATCCTTAGTGGAGGCAAAGGCAGATTTAATGCACAGAAGAGGAGAGGGCAGTGCGATCCAGCAGTCAGAGATAGGAGTGATGTAGTCACAAGCCATGGAGTGTCACAGCCACCAGGAGCTGAAAGAGGCAAGGAAGGAGTTGTCCCCTGGAGCATCTGGAGGGAGCACAGCCCCCGCCAACACCTTGATGTGAGAGCACTGAGACTGATTTCAGACTTCTGGCCTCCAGAATTGTAAGATAGTAAATTTCTGTTGTTTTAAGCCACCAAGTTGGTGGTGATTCGTTACAGCAGCTGTAGGAAACAGATACAGGGACCAACCCCCCAGAGCATAGCTATTAAGGCTCAGGACAGATTGATTGGGTGGAGGGAAAGGGAGAAAGGGAAAATAATTTATTCGCCAGTTGCAACCTCTGATTGGTAAATGGTTTTCCTCGTGGGTCATTAATAATACTCATTTATTTCATCCTCTCACCTCTGGGTTGAGCATGACTATGCAGAGTTTCCTGGGATGTGTCATGCTGTAGGGGTGGCAGAGGAGCCCCAGGGTGGGAGGAGAGAAGGCAGCCAAGGACCTGAGCAGGGTCCCCTTGGGTTGTGCCCTGTGCTGTCTGTTGCAAGGCAGCTGGGTGAACAAGTGGCCAATGGCCCTGAGCAGGTAGCGTGGAAGGGGGTTCTGAAACAACCATCTCCTTCCTCTGCACCACAGCGCCACAAGGCAGTGGGATTCGGCACTCGGCCTCCAGTCTCTAATCCTGCTAGCCCCTCAGGGCTGCACGTCCACTGTCCGGTTCTGTTACTGGAGTCTCTCTCCCTTCACTGGAGTCACAACCTGCCTTCTCGTAGCTCTCTGTGATTGGCTCTAGTCTTGATGCACATAAAATAAGGTTTATTCTTACATACGAATGCTCTTTCCATATATTCAAAGATAGTTTTTGTCCTTTTTTTTTCTATCAGGCAAAACACTCTCTGTTTATTCAACTTGGCTTTATGGAGGAGTTTTCTTTTAGTGCCTGGTGGCCACACAGTCTCCTTTTCGGAACAGGCTGCAGTTTGTCTTCCTCTCGCCTTATAGGGTGGCTCACAGAATGCACCTGGACTTCAGGTATGGTCTGTTCAAGTGCACAGGACTTATGCTT
>VSMD01038209.1:0-27280 GCA_008750895.1 Mirza zaza | reverse complement strand
TTCATACTGGCGAGAAACCCTATGAGTGTAAGGAATGTGGCAAGGCCTTTAGTACTGGCTCATACCTTGTTCAGCATCAGAGAATTCATACTGGTGAGAAACCCTATGACTGTAAAGAATGTGGCAAGGCTTTTATTAGTCGCCATCAACTTACTGTACATCAAAGGGTTCATACTGGTGAGAAACCCTATGAGTGTAAGGAATGTGGCAGGGCCTTTAGAGTACATGTACATCTTACACAACATCAAAAAATTCACATTGATGTGAAGCCCTATGAATGTAAGGAATGTGGAAAGACTTTTAATCGGGGCTCATACCTTGTACAACATGTGAGAATTCATACTGGTGAGAAGCCTTATGAGTGTAAGGAATGTGGAAAGGCCTTTAGTTCTGGCTCGTACCTTGTTCAACATCAAAGAATTCATACTGGGGAGAAACCCTACGAATGTAACCAATGTGGGAAAGCCTTTGCCGTTTATGGACAACTTATTGGACATCAGAGTGTTCATACTGGTGAGAAGCCCTTTGAATGTAAGGAATGTGGGAAAGCCTTTAGACTTAATTCATTCCTTACTGAACATCAGAGGGTACACACTGGCGAGAAACCCTTTAAATGTAAAAAATGTGGAAACACCTTTAGATATAGTTCAGCCCTTAAAGCACATCAGAAAAAGCATATGGCTGTAAAGTCCTAAGAATGTAAGGAATGTGGTAAGTCCTTTATGTATGGTTCAAACATTGTTGAGGATCAGAGGATTTATGCTGGTGAAAAACTTTTGAATGTAAAGAATGTTGTTAGGCCTTTAGAAAATATTCTCATCTTTCTTAGAGAATTCATAATTTAATTCAGAAAACATAAGAAAGCCTTCATTTGTAATCTTTGTGTTTTCAATATCAATATTCATACTGTTAGACAATTCAGAAAAGGTGGGAGATGTTAATGCTTATAGCATTTATAGCATGAAATTTTATGTGATGTTTTCCAATTTGATTGAGTAAAAAACCTTCCTGAACTTCTTAAACCAGTTTAACCTCAGATAATTTATCCTAATATTTTAAAACCAGTTAATGTGTAATAAAAGTCTTTACCCATGGCATGTATGTTAACTATTATCATTGTCATATTATATGCCCTCCACCTTATAGCTGGTTTGATATTAGGCACGATACTCATCACCTGGGGGCATTGTTTTAAGATGTTTTAAGATGGCATTGTTTTAAGAACCTACATTCTTATAAAAATCTATGCTCAATAATAATTAGTTTCATTATTGTCATTTTTTGTAACTACTAGTGAAATTTTGAGAGTAAAACCCTACAGATGTAGTTAATCTAAAAATGCCTCTATATTCATTTATTCATTTTAGAATTTTAGATTCTGGACAAAACATTGCAAAAAGAAATATATTTATTATAACATAACACCATATTGATGTAGAGCTCATCTCTTAACCACTTTGGTACCAGCGTCGACTATAGTCGATAGCCACAGATGAACGCACACGTCGACTTCAGCTGACAGCCATGAAGGCACACAGCCGAGCATCGACTTTAGCCGACAGCCATGATATGACTTTTCTAATTTTTCATTTATCAAAATAAAATTGTGAACATTTAAAAATAGCATAATAAAAACATATATGTATATGTTACCTATTCTGCTTTACATTACAAGTAAAGCTGCCTGTAAAGTAAAACAAGCTTTCAGTGCTTTCAAGCTTTCCTCATCACAAAAGAGCAAAACAGATTCGTCATCAATGCATAGCACAAACTATCACGCGGACTATGAGTGCCGGCTGTGGGCAAGGTTTCGCGGCTGGTAAGCACTGTACTGAAGTGGGTAAGCTGAATCAAACAATTCTTGAAAGATACCCAGTTTTAATGTGTGTTAAAATGTTGAGAACAACCTATAAGCTATATTCTTTGTCTGACATACAAGATAAATTGGAAATCAATAATAGGACAGCAAAAATAAGCTGTCCACTTGGAAATTTCTTAAACAATTTTTTTTACTGTGCTGGAGAAGTTTACAGAACTCAGGGAAACACATTTACAGATTTATTATAAAGGATATTACAAAGGATACAGATGAAGAGGTATAGGGGAAAGGGGGCGGAGCTTCAGTCCCTCCCTGGGGTGCCACCCTCCAGGATCCTCCACATGTTCAGCTATCTGGAAGTTCTCCAAACCCAGTCTTCTTGGGTTTTTATGGAGGCTTCATTATATAGGCATGATTGACAACCATGTAGAAATGTGACTGACAAAAAGCACATAGTCTACAGCCAGCAAACCCTGTCTGTTCAGATTCTTCCTGGCCTCTCTATATAGTGTTCCTTCTTCCAGGGTATGGGGCAGGACTCTTTCTGGAACGAGGGTCTTTTGACTTACAGTCCTGCCTTGGGCAGGTTAGAGTCCTAATTAGAGTCCTGGCTTGGGCAGGTGAAAGGAGGACAGGAGAAGGTCAGAGAGAGAGATTCTATCTTGTGAGGCCTAAAGCACCCCAACATTATAACAAAGACTATGGGAGTCATAAGCCAGGAACCATGCATGAAAGCCATGGATATATATAAAGTGAGACTCCATAATCAGTGAAACCAAAGCCTTAAAAACAATAAAATTGATAAACTTCTAGCCAAGGTTTATCAAGTTACAAAGAAGAAATACATAAATTACAAGTATCAGGAACAAGAGAGGAGACATCGTGACAGATTCTACAGATATTGAAAGGGAATATCATGAACCCAATATATGCCAATATATCTGGTAACAAATAAAATGGATGAATTCCCTTAAAGACACAAACCATTAAAGTTCACTTAAGAAACAAATAACCTGTATATCCCTGTATCTATTAAAGGAAGAAAATTTTTAATTAGAAACCTTCCTATAAAGCAAACTGGGGCTTAGATGGCTTCAGTAGTGAATTCTATCAAATATTCAGGAAAGAAACCATACCAATGCACAAACTATTCCAAAAAATTGAAGAGTAGGGAATGCTTCCTAACTTAATCTTTGAAGCTATTATACTGATACCAAAACCAGACAAAGGCATTACAAGTAAACCACAGATCAATATCCTTCAAGAACACAGATGTGTATATAAACCTCAACAAAATTTTAGCAAACCAAACCCAACAATATAGAAAAAGAATAACGTATCAAGAAAAGGTGGAATTTATCCCGGAAATGCAAAGTTTGCTTGATATTTGAAAATCAATGTAATTTACCTTTAAAATTTACCTTTAATCAATGTAATTTACCTTTAATTTACCTTAGAAAGGTAAAACATGATTGTAGTGGGAGAGCTCTAAAAAGTCCCCCAAAATCCCTACTTGTTGGAATTCTCACCTTTGTGTGCCCCTCCCACATTTTACCAGGGTTGGTCTGTGTGAATGACATAAAACAGCAAAAGTGAAGATATATCACATCTAATTTTAGGTTATATAAGACACAGGTCCCCTTCTTGGGTAGACTGTCTTGCTCTTGGATCACTTGCTCTGAAAGAATCCATGTGATGAGCATCCCTATGGAGAGACCCATGTGGCAAGGAACCGGTGGTTCCTCTCACCAGACCCACGTGGCGAAGCCTGTTAACAGCCACGCAAAAGAGCTTGGAATTAAATCTTCCAGCAGCCCCAACTGACAGCTAAACTGCAACTTCATGGGGGATCCTGAACCAGACCTGCCTAAACTGCTGCCAGATTAATGTAATATTCTAAAATATGTAAACAAATAGTGACAGAAAGCAGATCAGTGGTTTCTTAAAGATGGGCAGATGACTGGGGAGGAAGAGCTTACAAAGAGCACAAGAAAACCTGTAATTTCATGGCTATAAACAAGTACCAAAACTTATCAGATTGTACATGTTAAATATGTATAGTTTAGGCTGTTTTTTCCTAAAAATCTTAATTTCCTAATTATTTTACATTTTACTATTATTTATGCTTTACAGGTTATTTACATCTATTGCATCTATATGGTAGAAACAGAACACAATGGTGTGCTACTGCACATTTCTTCCCAAATTCAGGTTCAGAGACATCATGTTGTAGTTTGAAATTGTCCATGACGAAAGTATTTACACCTCTGATTTAAACACTATGAATCAGTGATTCATTTATTGTTTATTGGTCATGTAGACTTAAGAAAGTAGAGAATCTGTTGGTAATTCAGATTAAAATTAACAGTGTACCATATCTGTAGTTTTCCATTGTGAACAGCACAAAATTTTGAGAAAATATTCTTCCAGTATTCAAAAATGATTACCCTCTAAAGCAAGTAATTCACTAGCATCATTGTCAAATGACTACAGTTCCAAATCATTTCTTTACTGTTTCACTATATTCTTGTTAATGAAAATAGAAATATCAACCAATATTTATTTTAAAAATAGGCAAGAGATAGGAATAGACATTTCATCAAAGAAGTTATATGGGTAGCAAATAAACACACAATAAAAAAAAAATGCTCAGAATCATGAGTCATTAGAGAAATGCAACTTAAAACCACAATGAGATACTACTAACATCTCTAGTAGAATGGCAATAAACAATAAAAACACAGATCATAGCAATTGTTGGTGAGAATGTGAAAAAACTGAAACTCTCATTCACTGTTAGGATATAAAATGGTATAATCACTTTAGAACAAAATTTGGCAGTTTCTGAAAATGTTAAACATTCATCTACCCTGCAACAAAGGCATTGTACTCCTAGATAATAACACCAGAGAAATGAAAGCATATGCCCATACCAAGACCTGTGCATTCATAGTTATAGCAGCTTAATTTGTAATAGCCATAAACCCAATGCAATTAATAGAAGAAAAGGTGGGAGTCCCAAGAGAAAGAGATCACGGGAAAGAGAAATTATTTCAAGAAATAATGACCATCTGGGAGGCTGAGGTGGGCGGATTGCTCGAGGTCAGGAGTTCGAAACCAGCCTGAGCAAGAGCGAGACCCCGTCTCTACTATAAATAAAAAGAAATTAATTGGCCAATTAATATATATAGAAAAAATTAGCCGGGCATGGTGGCACATGCCTGTAGTCCCAGCTACTCGGGAGGCTGAGGCAGCAGGATTGCTGGAGCCCAGGAGTTTGAGGTTGCTATGAGCTACGCTGATGCCATGGTACTCATTCTAGCCTGGGCAACAAAACAAGACTCTGTCACAAAAAAAAAAAAGAAAAGAAAAGAAAAGAAATAATGACCAAAAACTTCCCATATTTGATGAAAGAAAGAAATATAAACATCCAAGAAGCTCAATGAACTCCAAGAACGATGAACTCAAAAAGACCACTGAGATACATTCTAATCAAACTGTCACAAGACAGAGACAAAAAGAGAATATTGAAAGCAGCAAAAAACTAACTCATTGCATACAAAGGATATTCAAGAAGATTATCAGCAGACTTTTCATCAGACACCTTGGAGCACAGAAGGCAGTGGGCTGATATATTCAAAGTGCTGAAAGAAAGGAACTCTCATGTAAACGATCCTGTATCTGGCAAAACTATCCTTCAAAACTTAGAAGTTAAGACATTCCCAGCTGAGGGACTTCATTACCAATAGAATGGCCCCGCAAGAAATGCTAAAGGGAATCCTTCAAGTTAAAATAAAAGAACACTAGACAGTAGCTCAAAGCCATGTGAAGAAATAAAAATCCCTGGTAAAGGTAAATACACGGGAAATTTTTAAAGCTTGTTATTATTGTAACTTTGGTTTGTAACTTCACTTTGTGTTTTCTACATGATTTAAGAGACTAATGTGTTTTCAAAAACAATTATTAATCTATGTTTTTGGACACACAATATGTAAAGAGGTAATTCTGTGACATCAACAACTGAAAGTTTTGAGGATGGAACTATATAAGAAGAGTTTTTGAAGGCCAGGCAGGGTGGCTCACACCTGTAATCCTAGCACTCTGGGAGGCCAAGACAGGAGGATCGCTCAAGGTCAGGAGTTCAAGACCAGCCTGAGCAAGAGCGAGACCCCATTTCTACTAATACTAGAAAGAAATTAATTGGCCAACTAAAAATATATAGAAAAAAATTAGCTGGGCATGGTGGCACATGCTTGTAGTCCCAGCTACTCGGGAGGCTGAGGCAGAAGGATTGCTTGAGCCCAGGAGTTTGAGAATGCTGTGAGCTAGGCTGATGCCACAGCACTCACTCTAGCCTGGGCAACAAAGTGAGACTCTGTCTCAAAAAAAAAAAAAAAAAAAAAAAAAAGTTTTTGTATGTTATTAAAGGTAAACTGGAATAAGCTCAAATTAAAATATTATAACTTTAGGATGTTAAAAGTAATTCCCAGGGTAACCACAAATAGTTATAGAATATATACAAGAGGAAATAAGAAGAGAATTAAATGTTTTTACAAAATCAAACACAAAAGAAGACAGTAATACAGGAAATGAGAGACAAAAATGCTACAATGCACATAGATACCACCTCACATCTGTTAAGGTGGCTACCATCAAAAAACCCAAAGATAAGTGTTGGTGAGGATTGGAAACCTTGTATATTGTTAGTGGGAATGTAAAATGGTGCAGCTGCTGTGGAAAACAATATGGTAGTTCCTCAAAAAACTAAAAACAGAATTACTATGTCATCCAGTAATTCTGCTTCTGGGTATATACCCAAAAGAATTTAAAGTAGGGTCTAGAACAGATATTTGTACACCTGTGTTCACAGAAGCATAATTTACAATAATCAAAAGGTAGAAGCAACCCAAGTGCCCATCAACAGAAGAATGGAAAAGCACAATGTGGTCTATACAATGGAATACTATTTGACCTTAGAAAGAAAGGAAATTCTGCTACATGGTACAACACTGAAGCTTGAGGACACTATGCTAGCTACAAAAAGACAAATACTTATGGTTCTACTTATATAAGGTAGTTAGAGTAGTCAATTCACACAGACAGAAAGTAGAATGATGGTTTCCAGGGGCTGTGGGGAGGGGAGAAATTGTTTAATGGGTATAGATTTTCAGTTCTGCAAAATGGAGATAAATGGTGATAGTTGCACAATACAAATATACTTAATACCACTGAACTGTACACTTAAAAATGGTAAAGTTTATGTTATATGTATTTTATCAGAATTTTTTAAAAAATTAATAAACCATAAAAAATTGTGGAGTATTCACTCAATAGAGCACTACTCAGCAGTAAAAGGAATTAACTATTAATATATATACACACAGCATGGATGATTCACAAGATAATTATGTTGTATGAAAGAAACCAGACCAAAAAGGAGTATAAATATTTTATGATTCCAATTCAATAAAATTCTAGAAAAGGCAAACAAATCTATAGTGAAAAAATGAGTAAATAAATGGTTTCCTGGGGAAAGCAAGGAGGGATTATAAAGGGGCATGAGGTAGCTCTGCAGGTAATGGATATGTTCATTATCATCATTATAGTGTTGGCTCCCTGAATGCATACATATATTAAAACTTATCAAATTATGTGCATCAAATATGTACAGTCAATTTTTGCACAACAATTATATCTCAACAAAGCATTCAAAGAAATTGTTGCTCAGAAAAATCTGACCTCACACTAATTTTAGAAAATCAGAAGATACGGCAACCTTATATTGACTCCAACATCTTTCCATGCCTTGGCACCAAAGAATGGCTGGCTAATATCACAGATGCTACATCCCTAGAGTATAGGGTTTACTTTGCCTGCCAGCACAGCACTGGCCTTGAGATGCACAGTGCAGAAAGGCTAGAGCAATCCACAAAACGTGTATTATTTGCTCTGCCAGTAACATTCGTCACAGGACAGAGGTGTGGAGGTCCTGACGATTTATGCAAATCCTGAATCCTGCATAGCCATGTTCCAGGGAACATTTGTGAATGCACCTTTAGAATAGGTCCATTCCTTCTGGCTTGCTATGGCCTCACCTACTCCCTAATCACACCCAGTGTTTCTGTGCAAATTATGGTCCCACCTGGGCCCAGTAGGTCTCGTAGTTAGAGATACCTATCTAACACTGAACTTCAGAGCACATGGCCCCTTGGCAGGTGCCAGTTAAACAACATGTGCTTAACAGTGTTAGAGAATATGTGGCACCCCATGAATAAGAGACCCAATTCATGCTGCTCCCAGAGACAACGGAGGTTGTCACAACTGCATCCTCCTCAAGGTAACACAAAAATCCATGCCTCTGAGACCACAATATTAGGCCCACAAAAACCTACAATCTTGGAGGCCTTGGGCATGAATGCAAATAAGACCAAGTCTGGACTCAGAGTTGTTCCCTGCCACTTGGCTGTCCCCTCTGGGGCAAAAAAATTAAAGACCCCTGTAGTTTGGTAGACCTTAATACTGTTCTCAACCCACCCCACAACAGTGATCAGAACATGGAAGATTAATGGTGGCTTTATCATAAGGCCCTTATTATCCCATGAACCAGAGGAAGGTACAGTAGGTAGTTGTTGGGGTCAGGTAACATGGAGGCTAGATAAATCCATGATGAGTGTAAGACCAACAATGACCCAGAAAAAGAGAAACCTTCTCTGTGAGCTGACAGCAAGAACTCTGCTCAGGTCTTCACAGCCAAAGACAGGTCATCTCCACAGCTAAACCAGTCACAGGGGAGGAAATGACACCTTCCCATGGCCTCAGACCACTCACAATTCCTTTCAGGGATTGGAAAGAAGAGGTCCCCTTTGCCCAAGCATAGTGGAGTGGCTAACACATTCTGGAGGCCCACCAGTGTGTAGAGCTGAGATGGCTTCTGTCACAACTCTGACAGTGACAAAACTCTGAAAAAATCCATGGTCAGAAAAGGTAACTTGGCTCCAGAAAGTTTCAACATACCTAGCATTCATAGGGAATCTCCCCACTGTGGATATTTGGATGAACAAGGTTCAACTTCTGGCAGATAGCTCCCTCATAAAGTCTGCTCTCAGAGTTTATCTCTGGTGTGTGCCTTTGTGTTGAATAAGGAGGGAGCACATTCTCTACAGTCCTTTCTCTAGTGTGAATTTTCTGATGCCGAATGAGGGTAGGCCTCTGGCTGAAGGCTTTCCCACATTCACTGCATTCATAAAGCCTATCCGGTTTGTGAACTTTCTGGTGCTGCCTCAGATTGGACCTCTGTCTGAAGGTTTTTCCACATTCACTGCATTCATAAGGCCGTTCACCAGTATGAAGTCTCCGATGGTTATTGAGGCTGGAGCTTTGATTAAAGAATTTCCCACACTCACTGCACTGGTAAGGCCGTTCACCAGTGTGGAGCCTCCGATGGCTATTGAGGCTGGAGCTTTGGCTAAACAATTTCCCACATTCATTACACTCATAAGGCCGTTCACCGGTATGAACTCTCTGATGTTTCATGAGATCAGAGCTTCGGCTGAAGGCTTTCCCACATTCACTACACCCATAAGGCCGTTCACCAGTGTGGACTACCCGGTGTTGAATGAGACTAGCAATGTGGCTAAAGAATTTCCCACATTCATTGCACTTATAAGGTCTTTCTCCTGTGTGAACTCTCCAATGTTTAATTAGGCTAGAATTGCAGTTGAAGGCTTTCCCACATTTGCTGCACTCATGGGCACTTCTACCAGTGTGAACCCTCTTATGATGAATGAGATTAGAACGCTGGCTAAAGAATTTCCCACATTCACTGCACTCATAGGGCTTTTCACCAGTATGAACTCTCTTATGTTGAATGAGGTTGGAGCTTCGGCTAAAGAATTTCCCACAGTCACTGCACACATGAGGGCTTTCACCAGTGTGAACTCTCCGATGTTTCATGAGACTGGAGCGTTGGCTGAAGAATTTCCCACATTCAGAGCACTCATAAGGTTTTCCTCTATTGTGGACTCTCTGGTGTTGAGCAAGGCCAGCAGCATAGCTAAAGAATATCCCACATTTGCTGCACTCATAAGGCCTCTCTCTGGTAAGAATTCTCTGGTGCTGAACAAGTGTGGATTTGTCTCTGAAAGCGTCCCCTAATTCACTGCACTTGTTTTGCCTTTGCACAGTGTGAAAATCCACCACACCCTCAGTGCTCTTGTGTTGCTCCCCCACACTGGGAACGACCTGATGCTGGAGAAAGCCCGATGTGGCCATAACGTCCTTCTTGCCATCCCTGCATGCAAGAGGCTTCTCTGATGTGTGGTCTCGGCAGGTCTTCCCAGGCAGGGCCCTGCCCTCCTCACTTCTGATAGGTTTGTCTACATTGTGCTGCACAGGCTGCTGGGGAAGGTTTGCATTGAACTCAGATCTGTTCCTAGAAGTCTCACACACATATGGTTTCTGCCTGGGATGTGTTGCCTGATGTTCAGCCAGGTGCAAAATGTCTTTCAAGTGTAGACCACACATGCTACAGGGATAGGTCTTCTGGCAGGATAGGGCTGCCTCCAGATTCCTGTCTTGTGACACTCCTTCTATGGAAACACTGTGCTGGGAAGGTAACTCCTTACCTTCTGTTCCACGACAAAAATCTGAAAGTAGAGACATGCTGGTGAAGTTCATATAGACTTTGATAGAAGAAAACAGCCCTGTGACCTTTGCCTGTCTGACCCAGGAACGAGTCCACAGGATTGTTGGCAAGATGAGAAGCCTCAGGTCAGGATAAGAAATGGTCTGCTTTACAGTACTGTGTCTGGCCAGGTCGAAAAATATGGGAGGCCATATCAGGACCAAGGACACAAGGATGGGGTACTGAGTCTAGAAGCAGGGTCTCCAACTCACTTCTCTATAAGGGCCTTTCGGCAGAGCCCTGGCTGCTGGTAACCTGTAGGGGCTATGCCAAGAGTGTGTCTAGGCCCAGGAAAATCTGACTGCAACTGAGTAGCGGTGTTCAAGGAAAATGTGTTCAGGGAAATGTGCACATCGCACGATATTAAGTGTAAGCCAATGGAGAATGCCACAGAGGAAGCCCTGGAAAGAGTGAAACACAGAGGCCAGAAAAGTGGGGCACATCCAGAGACCCAAAGTCAAGGTAGCAATGACAAGTGGGCAATGTGTCAAGAATGCAGAGGGAAAGGCAGAGACAAGGTATGGCCATTGGTTTTGGCACAAACGATAATGAACATGAGAAAAGAGCTGGCATGATTTGAACACAGTGGTGACATCACATGCTCCCTCTCCACTCCCACTTACCAGAGCCAGGCCCACCATAAGCCCCTCTTGCCATGGCTGAAGTCATATCCACGCTGTCAGGCACCCAGGGCTCTTTTCCCATCTCCAGTTGGGCAAGTACGTGGGACCTAAAAGATGTAAGTCCTAAGGGAAAGACAGGCAGGTCAAGCGGCCAGCATCTGCCCAGGTGAACTACCTCCTAACAGACCCCAGGAAAGAAAACTCAGTATCACAAAAAGAACTTAGAAGGGAGGTCAGGCAGGAGCATCCCAGTGGTCACAGCAAGTAGCAACCACATAGCACCTGGAATTCCTGGCATAGTCAGGCTTAGGACATGGTAGCAAAATGAAAAGAGCAGAGCTGAACCACAGACTGTCAGAGACCTGGACAATCACCCAGGTGGGGACTGGCTAAGTCAGATGTGTTCCACAGGGCTGACTATAAGACTCCTTGTGCCTGGACCTTCCCTGCAAGGCTTTGGCAGCAGGTGTGGGGCTGCCCAGGGAGGGGAGGGGGCCTTGCACACAGCCCAGCCCTGGAACCCACAAGGCATATTCCAGGAAAGTGGGGAAGGAAGCAGTGCCCGAGGTCTGGCAGCAGGAAGGAAAGAGCTGCTCTTTGGGCCAAGGGGACAGGCAGAGATGAGCTCAGAACGTCAGGGTGGGTGTGACGCCCTTACCCAGCGAGGCTATCAGGGCAAAGTTCTCCAGCATCACGTCGCAGTACAGGAGTCTCTGAGCCTCATCAAGGAGCCCCCACTCCTCCTGGGTGAAGTAAATGGTCACATCCTCAAAGGTCACACAGCCCTGCCATGATGGGGACAGTTCATTCCATGATCAACCTCTCTCCTCGGGACTCACTAGCCACAACCTGCTCCCCTCCATCTCTCCTCCCCAGCTCCCCAGCTCTGGGAGATCCAGGGCCTGGTTCCAGCCGTGCTTGCTCTTTTTTCATGGCTCACGGGCCACTGCATGGGCCCACAGCAGCAACTGGCGGATGGACAACCTCCCCTGTCAGATCCTTCCCCCCATGTCACCAACAGCACGCTTCTCAGATGCAAACAAACATGGGCTCAGTCTTCTCCCTTAATCCCCCGTCCTGAGCCTGGGGCAGCAGCTCGCGCTCCCTCCGACGTGCGCTTGGCTCACTGTCGTGCACCGATCTCACCCTTCTGGACCTCACCACTGCACCCCCATCGCACGGCTGACCTGGCCCCACCCAGTCCGTACCACGGCCATCTCTGTGGACTCCCACATGTCACTGTGCATATGGATGGCATCCAGACAGTGCCTGCCAAATACAACCAGGACCCTGTCCTGCTCCAGATCTTCGACAGCTCCCACTGCCAGGGGCAACACCCACCCCAATTTGGAGGCCCCTCTGGGTGACCTGAGCCACCCAGAGCGCACACAGGTGTCAGACACACTCCACCCTCTCCTGTGTTGCTCGTTCTGATCCTTTCATCGCTCACACTCATTCACAAGCAGACCCCTCTGGTCATGCGACACCCACCCGCCCAGGGCCAGCAACTCTTCCAAATGGCCCCATCTGCCCTGGAGCTAATTCCCCAGCCTGGCTGCAAACCTCCAGGCTCATCGAAGGTCACCACAAAAGTCCAGTGAGCACACAGATGGGTGCATAAGCCCGGCCGCACTGTGACATTACCTCCATCACTGCTAACTATCAGCGCCTGTCTCATGTAGATGCCCCCTGGGAGGTACCCTCTGCCATACCCACTGTCCCCACTCACGGCCCCATCATCACAGCCACCGCTCTTCCTCATCGGTCTTTAATGATGCCAAACGAGCCAACCGAGGTCCCCAAGCAAGACACCCTGCTCCTGATTCTCCACTCCTTCCTCTTTTCTCTAACATCACCGTCACCATGACCTGAAGGGTCACCCTCCTAAATGTGGCACACAGCTCTTGTCCACCCACCTGATGCCATATTTGGGATGTTTCTAATTGTGGAAATAAACCAAGGCCACCCAAATGAGAAAAGCCAAGGCTATTTCTTCGGAAATAGCTATAGCAAGGGAGTCAGCACCATCACTTGCATTTTGGGAGGCAGGAGAGTGGGAAAGCTCCATCGTGGACGAAAGGGGAGGCCTCAGTGTGCCCTGGCTCGAGGCTGTTGGCCCGGGGAGGCTGTTTTTCCGGCAGGCTAACTAGAAGTGGGCATCCCATGTTATTGGTTAGGGGTCATAGTTGACTTTCTCCAGTTGGTCCTAAGTTGGAAGAAGGAGCAAAAATTGGGGAAGCTCTCAGCAATTAATCAAGCCCCAGCCATGTGGGACCAATCATTACAGAAGTCATTGTTTTAGCTTCCTGGATTGTCACTGCAGATAGCAATCTGGCTTCCCCCAAGTCTCACATAGGGCAGGCTGGTTTCCTGGGTTGTTTATTGTAGATAAGGGGGTTGGTTTCGGGGACAGGCTGTAGGTCAGAGTTCTATTTTTACATACGGTCTGGCCATCGTCCACTGGTACGTTCAGCCTCTCCTAACCGTAACAACGCCCCAGAACACCACGACTGTGTGTCCAGCTGCCCACTCTTCAACTCCACCCCGGGGGTCTCTGAAACTTCACAGACGCAACATGGCCAAAACCTAATTTCCACTATTTCCACGGAAAAGTCCGCCCACAACCAACTTCTCTTTCTCAGTTGACGGCTCATCCATCCTGCCAGCTGCTAAATCGAGAAACCATAGCTTCGCCCCTCCCCTGTGTCACCCTCCACCTTAGAAAATTTGGTCAGCCAGACTTAAATAAGACAGACTCAGAATCCAATTGCTTCCTTTACCTCTGCTCCCCACTGCGGCCCAGCCATGAGCACGGCTCACCTGGACTGTTCCAGGGGGCTCTGCACCCTCACCCCACGTTTGGTTCTCTCCTCTGCAGCCACAGGGAGCCCGAGGCAGAGCATCTCCCTCCTCTGCCCTGAATCTTCCACGGCTCCCAACACCCTCAGGACAGAGGCCCAGCTCCCCAGCCTGCCATTCTAGGGCTGTCTTCTTGCCTACCTGTCCCAGCAGACCCCAGGACAGTGACCCGGGCTTCCCTGAACACCCCCAACTCCGTCTCCCCACCGAGCCCCTGTACCTGCTGGCCCCCGTGCCTGGGAAACCCTTTCTCCCTTCAAGCCATTAGATCTGAGAAACGGGGGTGACTCACTTCCAAGGGGCCCTGACACAGAAGCAGGGAGACGGGCAGGGCGAAAAGTCCTGGAACAATGATGCCCTCTTCCCGTCTCAGGGCCAGGAACAAGGGGCCAAGCCGGCCCCGCCACTCACCTGCGCGCTGGCCATGGGAGCCTGCGGCGCGCGCGGGCCGCAGGGTGCCCGGGGCGGGTGTCGCGGGCTCGGCCTACCACCCGCCTGGCCGTGCCCGGGGCAGGGGCGACCCCGGGCTGGGCACGGCACCCCACCCGCAGCCGTCCCCGCGTCCCCGGCGGCCCAGCGGGCACACCGGCGCGCGTCCTGGCCTCCCTGTCTGTCCCCGAAAGCCGGGCACGCGGCGCGCCACGGGGAAGTGACCCGCCCGCCCGGCCGCCGCGCGGGGACTTCCGGCCCCCACCTCGCCGGCCGGACGAGTCGCGCCGTCGCGCGCGTCACCGGCCGGGCGCCGGCTGTGACGCACAGGCGCGGCTCGGGCCGTCGCGCGTCGCCGTCCCGCCCGGGGCTGGCGGCGGGGGGCGAGCGCGAGCTTCCCTTAAAGGCGCCGGCCCGGCCTGGCTCTTGCAGCCGCCGGGGGGGGGGGGGGGGGGGGGGGGGGGGCGAGCGCGAGCTTCCCTTAAAGGCGCCGGCCCGGCCTGGCCCTTGCAGCCGCCCTGGGGCGGGGGGGCCCACCGGCGAGCCCCTCCACCCCTCGCCCAGGTTCACACCGAAAAGTCGGGGCGACACCCCACTGGACGAGTCTCTGTGCTCTGACACGAAACGCTCGAACTCGGTGCTTCTGGGACCAGTAACAGCAGCGTCACCCCGGGAACTGCGTGGGCATGCTTGTTGTGGGGCAGCGACCCAACCCTAGATCGAGCAGCACCTTCAGTGTCCCGCGGCAGGAGTGCTCCCGTCCACGAGCCGCCGCCGCCCTGCCAGCATCACCCGGAGTCCACAGAGTGCTGTACTTTCTGTGGGTTTTGACAAATGTGTGATGAGTGACCGGCGTTACGGTTTCACACAAAATCATTTCTCTGCCCTAAAAACCCCTTATGTTTCACACATTTACCCCACTCTTCTCCCAATCCCTGGCAACCACTGATCCTTTTATCATGTTCACGGGTTCGCCTTTTTCAGAATGTTATATTGGAATCCCACGGTGTGTATAGCCTTTCCAGCTTTGCTTCCTCAACTCAGCAGTGTGCACGTAAGATGTCTCCATGTCATTTTCGCAGTCTGATAGCTCGTTTCTCTTTAGCGCTGAGTAGTGCCTCGGGACTTCTCCAGGCAAGAATTCCTCACTCGGTTGCACTGGGCAAGACTTCTCCTAGTCCCAAAGTTGGGAAACATAAACGGTCTCTGGCCCGAGTTCTGGGTCCTAGTTCAGAAGCGCCCCCAAAAGAGGGGCAGGAGCTCGAATGAAAGAAAGTTCCTGCCAGGGAGGGAACGGCTCTTCCTGCCACAGGAAGAGCCAGTACACCCTGAGGAAGCCACACGTTTTGCAGAGCCCGGCCCAGAGGGAGGATAAGTGAATTTGCAACACTCAGGGGTGGAGAGGGTGGCGGAGGCTTTGCCTGGTTCTGGCAAAATCCAAGACAGGCCTCGAGGGAGAAGATAATACAGGGGTGAGGAATGGGGTCAGGCGTTCCAAGACAGGTTTAGCAAAGGCGAGTACAGACACCCAGGAAAGAAGCCAGGGGGCCAGGGCGTCGCTGGAATACACACTCTGTGTACATACAGGCTGGCGCTTGGGCGTCGGCGTTGGGGACAGTGTTGGGGGCATGCTGGGGTTCTGACACAGAGACGACTCGCACGCAGCCAGAGGAGGGCTGGTGTGCTAGGCATCTATTGGTGCATCCCCAATCATCCCCAAACTCAGAGGCTTACAACAGCACACGTTTATCATCTCTCTGTTCCTGCGGGTCCGGGGGCCAGGCACGGATTTAGCCGAGGCCCCTGCTTCGGGGGTCTCTCCCGAGGCTGCAATCAAGGTGCTGGTGGGACTGAGATCTCATCTCGTGGCTCAGCTGGAAAGGTGTCACTTCCAAGTTCGTTTCCTTAGACCCCGATCCTCAGTCCTTCTCCAGCTGTGGACTAGAGGCTGCCTTCGTTCCTGGCCACGTGGGCCTCCCGGGCGTGGCAGCTCGCTTCGTCAAAGCGCACAAGCAAAGACGGCAATTGAGAGAGTCCCTCGGCAAAACGGAAGTCACCATCTTTTGTAACCTAACGGTGGAAGGGACGTCCATCACCTGTGCCGTCTTCTTTGGGTTAGAAGCAAAGCCACAAAGCCAGGCCCACGCTCCAGAGAAGGGACTTACATAAGGTCACCCGTTACAGGGGGTGGGACCCTTGGAGGCCCCCTTAGAAGTCTGCCCACCACCGGTGGGCAAGTAGCTGGAGAAAGATACCTCACCCTCCACTACCCCGTGGGCCTAGACTGTCCTTGGGAACTGTTTAAGGAGACAACCTTTTAAGTGAATTAAATGGCAACGAAGAAACGTTATAGAAATGTTAATCTTCCTAAAACTTTCTAGGGCTGATTTCCTCATAGTTTGTAAGCACTGGGCTTCATTTCTAGTGAGACTGCCTTTTAAAAATAGTAATTCAGGCCAGGCGCCGTGGCTCACGCCTGTAATCCTAGCATTCTGGGAGGCTGAGGCGGGAGGATCGCTCGAGGTCAGGAGTTCAAAACCAGCCTGAGCAAGATCGAGACCCCCCCCCCCCGTCTCTACTAAAAAAATAGAAAGAAATTAATTGGGCAACTAAAAATATGTAGAAAAAAATTAGCCGGGCATAGTGGCGCGTGCCTGTAGTCCCAGCTATTCGGGAGGCTGAGGCAGGAGGATCACTTGAGCCCAGGAGTTTGAGGTTGGTCTGAGCTAGGCTGACGCCACGGCACTCTAGCCTGGGCAACAGAGCGAGACTCTGTCTCAAAAAAGAAAAAAATAGTAATTCATTAAAAATAGGTAATTCACCTGTAATTTATCGACACCAGAGGTTCCTCACCTCCACCCCCATTGCCTGGTCAGATGCACTGCATTTTTCTCAGGAGAGATCTGAGAGTATTTCTATTACCTACATAACAAATCCCCCAAAGCTTAGTGACTTGGAGCAATATTGATTCTGCTCCCAAATCTGCCATTCAGACAGGTCTTGGTGGAAGCAGCTCACGTCTGCTCCACTTGGCATCAGCTGCAGCGGCTTGAAGACAGGGCTGGAATTTTCTGAAGGCCCTCTCACTCACCGGGTTGGCTTTCAGATGGGGCTGTGGCCAGGGTACCTCCAGGTGGCCTTTTCTTTTCTTTTCTTTTTTTTTTTGAGACAGAGTCTCACTCTATTGCCCAGGCTAGAATGAGTGCCATGGCATCAGCCTAGCTCTCAGCAGCCTCAGACTCCTGGGCTCAAGCGATCCTCCTGCCTCAGCCTCCCAGATAGCTGGGACTACAGGCACGCGCCACCATGCCCGGCTAATTTTTTCTATATATATTAGTTGGCCAATTAATTTCTTTGTATTTATAGTAGAGATGGGGTCTTGCTCTTGCTCAGGCTGGTTTCAAACTCCTGACCTTGAGCGATCCACCCACCTTGGCCTCCCAGAGAGCTAGGATTACAGGTGTGAGCCACCGAGCCCGGCCCAGGTGGCCTTTTCTATGTGGCTCTTTGGGCTTCCTCACAGCATGGCGGTGCCTGGGTTCCAAGAATGGGCGTCCTCAGAGGGAGAGAGAGAGAGTCAGGAAGAGGTGTGTCTCCTTTTATGACTTAGCTCGAAGGTCACCTATTGTCATGGCCACCACAGTCTCAGGCCTGCTAGATTACAGGGGGAGGGAACATAGATTCCATATCTCCATGGAGGAGGGTCAAGGTCATATTGTAAGGAGGGCATGTGGGATGTGACACGTTGGTGTGTCCATCTTGGGAAAACACAATCTGCCACAGACAGCAAACAACCCCCGCCACCAACCCCCAAGAGCTTTCACCAGGGGCAGTAACAGCAAACATCTAAGGTGAAAAGTAAGCAGTCCTGAAGAAATGAGGCGGCGAGTATAATCTTGATGCAAGAGAAGTACGATCCATTCTGCCTCCTCTTCCAGCAAAGCAGGAGGTTGGGAAGAGACCTGGCTGTGCCTGAACTAGTGCAGACACGTTGTGCAGAGTCGCTGGGTCCAGCCTGCGGGTTTGGGATCCTCCCCTGTCATTGTAAGCCCCGTTCTATTCTATCACTGCACAGCACATTGCCACCAATTTAGCAGCTTAAGACAATACTCGTGTGTTATCTTTAAAGTTTTGTGGGTCAGGAGTCTGAGCAGGCTTGGCTGGGCTCTGCTCGGGTTTAAAAAGCTGAAACCCAGGTGTCCGCCGGCTGGGCTCTGGGGGACACGTCTGTAAATACTCCAGAAATTACACCTGTTGGCCAGTTCTTCTCCGCAGAGCGCTGCTAGGGAGGTTTTGGCCACCAGAGGGTGCAAGAACCACAATCCCTGACCCGAGGGAGCTTTGCCCGTGTTCTGGTTCCTTTGCAGGTACCAGCATCCTCTGCAAATGTGTTGGAAAAGCAGAGCCTGGGGACCCAAAACCAGACCCCGCGAATCAAAATCTGCATTTTGTCAACCTCCCTGTGCCCCCTCCCCCCGAGACTTTCCGTGAACACATTTGGGGGAGGAGGACTCTAACTCAGTGGTTCCCTACCCTGGTGGCACTTCAGACTCAGCAGAACTCCTGATTTGGGGACAACGCCCCCAGAGATTCTGATTTCACTGGTCTGGGGTGTGGCCTGGGTCCCTGATCGTTAAAAGCTCCCCTGAGGGCCAGGGCGGTGGCTCACGCCCGCCCGTAATCCTAGCACTCTGGGAGGCCGAGGCGGGCGGATCGCTCGAGGTCAGGAGTTTGAAACCAGCCTGAGCAAGAGCGAGACCCGTCTCTACTATAAATACAAAGAAATTAATTGGCCAACTAATATATATATATAATTAGCTGGGTGTGGTGTCGCATGCCTGTAGTCCCAGCTACTCGGGAGGCTAAGGCAGGAGGATCGCTTGAGCCCAGGAGTTTGAGGTTGCTGTGAGCTAGGCTGATGCCATGGCACTCACTCTAGCCTGGAAAACAAAGTGAGACTCTGTCTCAAAAAAAAAAAAGCTCCCCTGGGGATTCTCAGGTGCAGTCAAAGTTGAGAACAGCCGGATGTCCTTGTCCTTGCGCACGGTAAGAGCCTTGTGTATACATGGGACTGGCGACGGCACACAGGAGAAAGACGTAAACCCCAACCCTCGGGAATGTCCTGGCATGCAAGACCCCCGATCTCGGGGGCCTCCTGGTGACAGCGAAGTCAGGGCAGATGTAAAATGCCACCAAGTGTTATTCCAAGTGCTCGGAGGACCCAAGTCAAACACCAACTGGTCAGACTGATTCTAGTCCCTCCACCCCATGCTCCGTGGGGTCCCCTCACCCCACTTCCCTGCACATGTTTGAGAGCTGCCCAGAACACCTGGAGGTGGAGTGGGCGAGTTGAGCTTCAAGAAAGGTGCCCGGAAGACAGAGGAGCTCAGCAGTGTTAGGAGGGACCTTAAAACATATTAAAATTTATTCTTTTCTATTTATATGGTGCTTTACAGTTTACTATGTGCATTGTTGCATACTTGTAACACCCTCCTGGGTTAGATTGGAGTGGGGTAGCTGTACAGACGAATTAAAATGACTGACAGAGGTAAATGGATATGCTGGAATTTGCAGGATGAGTCAGGCAGAATTAGAACAAGAAAGCACTGTTCCTAAATTTCCTAATTTTCTACATGCTATTTCCTGGATGTGGCAATATCCAACTTCTGACCATTCTTTTCTGGGACTATTTCTGAGAATTCAGCATTTGGTCTTCTCCATTCTCCTCCCCAAAGCTGAGGGTTTGTTTTGTCATTCCGGAATTCTCTGTTAACCTCACACCAACATGTCCACTGACGTATTTGTTTTCTCATTTTTGATAGAAGAGTCACCAAGTATAGAGTAAAATGTTCAATATGTGCAGGCTACAAGAAACTTAGGAGGTTTGTGAATGCAAGGAACTTGTTTGCCTCTAAGGGGAGGAGGACTTGGTTGGGATGGCAGCCATGGTTCTGGGGGTGCTAGCCACATGCTTTTGCTAGATCTGGGTGGTGTGTCCAAGGGTGTTTCTTTTATAATACATATTAAGCCGCATATTTATATTTCATGCCCTTTTATGTGTGTATTATCTGTCACAAAATGGATTTTAGAAAAACAATGAAATTTAGCTGGGCGTGGAGGACTAGTTACTTGGAGGCTAAGGCAGGAGGATCACTTGGGCTGAAGCATTTGGGATTACAGTGAGCTATGATCGTGCCACTGCACTCTGGCCTGGACAAAAGAGCAAGACCCTGTCTCAAAAACAAACAAACAAACAAACAAACAAAAAACCATGATGCACCAAAGGAAGAAAATCTAACAAAAGATATGAAAGAACTTTACAAGAAAAACTATTTTTAAAAAATTCCTAAACATCTGGTGGCAATGGTGGCATGGCAATGTGAATATACTAAATGCTACTGAACTGCACATTTTAAAATGGTTAAGGGGAGACCAGCTTATTGAAATAAATTTTTTTTTTTTTTAGACAGTCTTGCTTTGTTGCCCAGGCTAGAGTGAGTGCCATGGCGTCAGCCTAGCTTGCAGCAACCTCAAACTCCTGGGCTCAAGCGATCCTCCTTCCTCAGCCTCCTGAGTAGCTGGAACTACAGGCATGCACCACCATGCCTGGCTAATTTTTTCTATATATATAAATTAGTTGGCCAATTAATTTCTTTCTATTTATAGTAGAAACAGGGTCTTGCTCTTGCTCAGGCTGGTTTCGAACTCCTGACCTCGAGCAATCTGCCCACCTCGGCCTCCCAGAGTGCTAGGATTACAGGTGTGAGCCACTGCACCCGGCCAAAATAAAAAAAAAACCCACACAAAAATGATTAAGGTGGTAAATTTTATGTTATGTGTTTCTTCTATCACAATTTTTAAAAATACCTAAACACAAAGTGACAATTAAAATCACCTAAATATTATATATCTGGAGGGTGACCCCATGTGGACACTTTGGAAAACTCGGTATTGAAAAGCTATCAGTTGTTGGCCACAAGGCATAATCAAATTGTCACTGTGGATTTTTCCACCCCTTTAGAATGTGACAGGATTACTCTGGTGTAAGAAGCACTTACTTTATCTGATATCAAGACTTACTATAGAGCTGACATGAGTAAGCCAGTGCCTAATGGGCCCATGGCTGGAGAGTAGAGACCACCAGGACCCACCTGGTGCTCAGAGACAGGCCACACAGACGGGGCAGGGGTGGCCAGGCCGTCAGAGGGGGCCCGGCTCCCCCAGGACCGTTCGCGACAGCTCTGTTCATCAGAGCAGAAAACCCAAACCAACCCAGTGCCTGAGATCAGGAAAAATGGATAAATAAATTGCAATGTGTTCCCACCACAGAATAGCGTGTGGTAGCAAAAACAGATAAAATATAATGCACCTGCAACCCTATGTATGAATCTTAGAGATAATGTTGGGTGAGGAAATCAAGCCACAGAAGATGATATATAGTCTGATTTCATTTTATAAAGCTTTAAAGCAAGCAAAACTAATATATATATATATATATAGTCTAGGGATGTATACCAATGTGATAAAAACCATTAAAGTGTAAGGGAACGATAACTGTCTAATGAAGGGTGATGGAGACTTCTGGAATAAAGGCACAGGTGGGAAGTGGGTGCCTGAGGCAGTCACAGGGGCATCTCCGGTGACACACTGGTCCTCAAATTGGGCTGGGGGGAGACAGGGGGCTCACTGTGATGCATTGTTAACCCACATCTATGATACAGACATCCTTCAGTATGCAGCCATTGTTATATGATAAAAATGGAAAAGTAAAAGTACGCACACCCAGGCCTTGGGGAGAGTCAGCTTTTGCAAATCAGGAAGAGAGGAAGGAGGTGAGGGCAGGTGTGATGGGGCTGTCGGTGAGGGCATGGGGAGTTGCCAAGAGCTGCCCAGAAGGAAGAGGCGTCTGCCAGGGCTGGGGCTTCTAAGTGCAGCGCAGGGAGGTGACGAAAACGTGTCGGATGCGGCCAGCCGGGGGTTGGCGTGATCCCTGAACTTGGAGGAGCAGTTCGGGGCGAGTTGGGGTGCAGAAGCTACATGGTGGCTGGTGGAAGCCCAGCACTCGAGACAGATGCTGGAGCACTAGGGAGAGGACAGCCCTGTCCTCAGCTGGGCAGTCAGAGGGGAGGATGAGGTGGGCCTCTTCCGCCTCCGCCTGGGTATGGGCACCCCCACCCCACCCCACTCTGTCCTTTCTCCCAGGAACAGCTGGCCAGAGGGTAACATGACTCCGGCAGGACATGCTGGTCCAGCTGGCAAGGTCATGACTTTCTGGCCCTGCCAGGACTCCTGGGGGGAAGGAAGGGCCCTGTCCACCACCCTTAGCCTGGAAGTTGGAACCCCATGAGGACAGAGGCAGAGGAACCCATAAGGTAGGTGTATTGGGGTACTGGGGTGCCCGGGAAGGTCCAGGCCTGGCCTGTAAGGGTCAGGGCCTTTTGCAAACCCAGGGAAACCCTCTCGAGCTCCCCCAGCTCTTCCTTCCCCGTCCCCCCAGACAGCTGGGTGCCAAGAAGCCATTGCTGTGTGTGCCGTGAGGGCAGACAGACTCTGGTCTGGCCTTCTCCCACCCGGGCAGCCTCTAACTTCGCAGTCCCTGGCCTGGCTTCCTCCCGGGCCCAGGAGGCCGTGTGGCACCTTCCTCGTGTTTGTCTGGGAGGGGCCGCTGCTGAACAAACAGCGGAGGGGAATCCCGCCTCTGCTTCTCTCCCTGCCTGACCGGGAGGCCTGGCTCCATCCTGGCCCTGTGTGTGGAAGGGACGTGGTGTGTGGGGGTGGTGTGTGTGGGGGGGATAGAATGCTCAGGGCCTTCCCGAATGCTCAGCTCCGGGGCAGGAAGAGGCGCTTGCTGAGCCTTCCCCATGTGGCCAGGCCCTCTGCCTGTCAGAGCTCCCTGACACTGCCCAGCCACCCTAGGTGTCACGTCAAGATCTCCAGTTTTCAGAACAGGAAACCGGGGCTCAGGGTCATGAGGGGACGCTGTGAGCAGCGGCGGGAATCCCGCCCAGATGTCTCTGGCCGCCAAGCCATGCTGTAAACCACAGCTTGTCTCTTTCAGTGGGGCTGCAGGGCAGGGTGGCGAGGGGCTCGGACGGGGGCTCTTCCTTTCACTTCTCTTTTATCTCCCCCAGAGACCACGCCACTGGCAGCTGCCCCAGACCCTCCTCATGAACGAGTTCCTGCCCCCGCTGCCTTGGGCACCCCCGCTGTCCCAGGACAGTGCCCAGGGCCTGCCTGTCCCCCCGGCTGAGCGCCAGGGGCAGCAGCCACAGGGCGAGGGGGTGCCGAGCCCTGCCCCTGAGCCTCAGAGGCTCCTGGAGGTGCCCGAAATTCACATAACGCCGTCCAGTGATGGGGAGTCACCGCCCTGCACCCCGACCCCACAGCGCAGGCAGCGGCTGAGGACCTCAGACTCGGAGAGTCTGTCCCAGGACAGGTCAGACCTGGGCAGCAGGATGGGAATGAGGGTCTCTCTGTTGTAGGGACCGCTGCTCACGGGTGGGTTCCCTGCGGCTGTCACAGTCCAGGTGGAGGGCTGCGGGTCAGGTAGAGTGTGGCCTTAGACCCACGGGGACCTGACTTGCAGTCATGTAATAGATGCACACGCAAAAACAGGCAATTGGGAGTGTGCTTTGGGACAACCCACTGTGGGCTCAGCCGAGGAAGAGGAAGAGCAGAGACAGACACCCCCTTGGCCTCCCCAGTGCTTTTCTTTTGAGACAAGTCTCGCTTTGTTGTCCAGGCTAGAGTGAGTGCCGTGGCGTCAGCCTAGCTCACAGCAACCTCAAACTCCGGGGTTCAAGTAATCCTGCTGCCTCAGCCTCCTGGGTAGCCAGGACTACAGGCATGTGCCACCATGCCAGGCTAATTTTTTCTCTATATATTAGTTGGCCAATTAATGTCTTTCTATTTATAGTAGAGATGGGGTCTTGCTCTTGCTCAGGCTGGTCTCAAACTCCTGACCTCGAGCAATCCGCCCATCTCCGCCTCCCAGAGTGCTAGGATTACAGGCGTGAGCCACCGCGCCCGGCCTCCCCAGTGCTTTTCAAACTGTGGGTCAGGACCCACTTAAGGCCCATGAAATCCGTGTAGGCAGTAACTTGCAATCAGCACTTTTTATCCAAACTGAAATAAAATAGAATCGAACGTGACATGCACAGGAGATAGTGAGGGTAAGTGTGGTTTCCTGCAACTTCTGTGGCCTTGCATATCTTTCTAAGTGAGCGCTGGAGGCCAGTGTAAAAGGTATTTCCTGCTGTAGCTCACAGGCAAAAAGAAAAAAAAAAAGTTCAAACAAAATTTCTGCAAAGAAACACTAGCTCTGGCACAGGAAAACAGGAACTGGGAGGTTCAAGGCCACAGAAGGAAAGAGGAAAGAAATACACTGGCCCCGAATAGAAATATCCACAGCGGCTTCTTCCAACAGCGGACAGTCGATAAGACCTAGTTTATGAAGTAGAGCTCTGTGCAGGGGTGTCGGCACATCTCAAAAACCATGATGATGGAGAAAAGCAAGTTGCAAAATGATACAGTAGGAGCCCCACTGTGTATCTTTTTAAGTAGATACTGAATAATAGGCTATATTGTTGGTGCATGCATCCTTATAAAAAAAAGGATAGAAAGTGGCCGGGGGGCCGGGGCTCACGCCTGTAATCCTGGCTCTCTGGGAGGCCGAGTCGGGAGGATTGCTCGAGGTCAGGAGTTCGAAACCAGCCTGAGCAAGAGTGAGACCCCATCTCTACTAAAAATAGAAAGAAATTAATTGGCCAACTAATATATATAGAAAACATCAGCTGGGCATGGTGGCGCATGCCTGTAGTCCCAGCTACTAGGGAGGCTGAGGCAGGAGGATCGCTTGAGCCCAGGAGTTTGAGGTTGCTGTGAGCTAGGCTGATGCCATGGCACTCACGCTAGCCTGGGCAACAAAGCGAGACTCTGTCTCAAAAAAAAAAAAAAGAAAAGAAAAGAAAAGAAAACGAAAAAGGATAGAAAGTTGCACAGGAAGGACACACACCAACTTCGGGGTCCAGTGTCTTGAGGGGCCTGGGCAGAGAAACGACGGGTGGGGAGCTGAGCCTTTGGCTGGAACTTTTATGGTTTATTTCTTTTTTTAAAAGAAAGTGGGGGAGGATCTGAAGCCAAATGTCCACATCTGTTACCTGTAGGTGGTGGGGCCATAGATGACCGTGATAATTTTTCCTGTTTGAAGTAAAAAAATATTCCCTAATCAACAATGTGAAAGTGTTTCAAAAGAAGAAATGGGCAGAGAGAATGCAAGGAGAGCAGAGGGACAGAGGAAGATGGAGGAAGGAGGGACCCTCTGACAGCTGAGGCTGCCAGGGGAAGGACTTCGGGAAGAACTTTCTGTGCAGAGGTAGCAGGAGGCAGGGAGGTGCCCACAGTCAGCAAACAGCAGGGAGCTGGGAGCCCGAGTGGGAGCAAGCAGGTGATGAGGAGGAGAAGTCAGAGAGGTGACGGGGCCAGATCACGTGGGCCCCAGGGTGAGGACTTTGCTGTTACCTGGAGCGAGGTGCAGCCGTGGCAGGGCTCTGAGCCAGGAGGGCCCTGACCTGACTCAGGTGTCCCCGGGCTCCCTCTGGCTGCGGGTGGGGAGCAGCCGGTGGGGGCAGGGACAGAGCAGGGGACCAGGGACAAGGCTGCTGGGATGTCCAGGCGGGAGCGGATTGAGAGGTTAAATTCTGGAGAGGTTGTACAGGTGGAGCGACAGGGCTCGTGACAGTGGGTGTGGGTGTGAAGGAAAGAGAAGGTGTCAAGGAAGGCTCTGACGTTTGGGGCCTGCCAGCCACCAAAATGGAGAAGTCAGGTGGGGTTTTATTTTTCGTGGGGGAGGGGAAAGGTTAAGGGCTGGCGGGGATGGGAAGGGAGTTTTTTCAGAAGAGGTAGGGACGGCCTATCCTGAGAGCCCTGGCCCCGGGGCAGGGAGGTGGCACTCATATTTCTGGGTTCTCGGGCCAGGACAGCGCCAGACCGTGGCAGCGGCTTGCAGAGGTGGACGCAGGTGATGGCGTCAGAGCGGGACAGCGGCCAGCCCTGCAGCCTGCCCGCCGGGTTCCTTCTGCAGGCCCCTTCCCATCCCTGCGGCAGCGCTTTCCGGGCGGGAAAAGGCCGATGACACTGGCCCCTGTGACAGCCCTGGCCTCAGAGTTAGTGGGATCCCCAGGATGGGGGACTGGCCCAAGCTCACAGCACAGATAAGTGGGAGGCCGATTCTGACTTCTCTGGTTGACAGGGACAGAGAAGTCCCCAGGGACAGAGGCACGGGGACCTCCTGGGGCCAGGAATCCTGGCACCAGGGAGGAGGAGGCTGACCTGCCCCATTCCTTCCCGCCAGGTTCGGTGCCCAGTACACACACACGCACACGCTCACACACAAACACAAGCGCACACACACAAGCACATGCACACACACAAGCGCGCGCACACACACATACACAAACACACATGCATAGACAGGCACACACACAAACACACACATGCACACACACAAACACGCGCGCACGCATACACAAGCTCACACACACGCGTGCACACACGCATACACAGGCACACACACAAACACACACGCATACACAGGCACACACAGGCACACACACAAATACACAGACACACACACACACACCTCTGCTTCCTGACATCTCCCGCCCTCCCCGCCGCGCAGGTTCCGCCCGGGAGGGGGGGATGGGGGAGGCCGAGAGGAGGCCGAGAGGAGGCCGGGGTTGGGGGGGCGGGGGCGGGGGGGGCAGGGGGGCCGGGGCTCCTGCCCAGCGGCGTAACTGGAGCTGAGGACCCCTTAGTCCCCTTCCTCCCCTCACTCGGCGAGGGGCTCCCAGCCTGTGCCAGCAGCGG
>VSMD01038206.1:0-77576 GCA_008750895.1 Mirza zaza | reverse complement strand
GTTATCTAATTTAGGGGAAAGTTACAAATAGCATACTGAAGTTAAGAATTTAAAGCAGCTGTCTGTTTTTGTGCACAGAAAATATTTTAGATTCAAACATTTCTTATTGCTTACTGTATGTACTTTGCTAAGATTATAGAAGACTCTCCTGGGAAAGTTGTCATCTTGCTGGGCTGACATCTGTAGAAGTTACTTGTCCCCCCATCCTTTCATTCTTCTGTTTGCAAAGCTCAAGTCCTGAGTCCCCCTAACTCTTATCAGCATCCACCTTCCCTAACCCCATGATTTTCAAATTCTTATGACACATAAATAGGCACATAAATAACATTATGGATTCCTTTTGTTAGATAACCCTCTGGCATTGATTTTTCCTCTGAAGAGAGAAGAAATTATACAATATTTAAGAAAATGTCTCAATTTTCAGTGGCCCTTTATGCATATCTGTTGTCTCCTACACATTAAAGAGAATGTGGTAGTTGCAAGGAAATAACTTGGGTCAGTTTATTTCTGAAAACTACCCGAAACTGTTTCAGACAAGGCTGAGAGGAGCCAGTTCAAATCATTCCTGAAGCCTAAGGGCCGGGAACACAGCCCAGCAAACTGCAAACGCAACACCATGCAGCCAAAGGAAGCTCCGATGAATTCATCAGCTGACAATGTGTTGATATTTTTTTTGGTTTCTCTTCACACATTATTACTGGTATCATCAAACATTTTACACATGCAGACATGATGAGCTGTCTGGTAATATTTCACACTAATGTATTATAATACTGCTAATACTGAAAAATATCATGATGTCTTTAACCATTTTCCTCTAGAATGTTCAAAAGAGTTTTTTGAAAATTTGCTATTACGAATGTATTATGAGTACCATTAACTAATGTGGCAAAGATATAGGAAATGCCTTTGTTCCCCTTTCCATTAAGAATATGAAAAGACCTAAGTATAAACAAGTGAAATCATTTGTACAAGAGTTCATACTTTCTGGAAAGAGAATACAAAGGAGATAACAGACTCAAATAAGAATAGATCATGTTTTAATAAAACAATGTTGGCATGGATGCAGTGAAAAGGGAACACTTACACACGGTTGGTGGGAATGTAAAACTGTACAACCTCCATGGAAAGAAACATGAAGATTCCTCAAAGAACTAAAAGTAGATGTACCATTTAATCCAGCAATCCCACTACTGGGTATCTACCCAGAGGCAAAGAAGTCATTATATCAAAAAGACACCTGCACCTGAACGTTTATCACAGCACAATTCACAATCACAAAGATATGGAATCAACGTAAGTGCCTAACAACTGATGTGAATAAAGAAAACATGAGATACACACACACACACACACACACACACACACACACACACACACACACACACACACACACCATGGAGTACTACTCAGCCATAAAAATGAATGAAATAATGTGTTTTGCAGCAACTTGGGTGGAACCGGAGAACATTATTCTAAGTGAAGTATCTCAGGAATGGTAAAACAAATACCAAATGTTCTCACTTATAAGTAGGAGCTAAACTAAGGACATATATGGTCATAAAGAGGCATAATGAAAATTAAAAACTAAGAAGGCGGAAACAGGGGAGTGAGGGATAAAAATCTACCAGTTGTGTACAATGTACTGTATTCTGATGACAGGTACACTGAAGGCTCTGACTTCAGCATCTGTGTAACAAAAAACATTTATAACCCCTACATTTTTTTTAATAAAATAAAAAGAAAACAAACAACCCAATGTAAAATAATCAGCAAAAGATTTGAGCAGGCACTCCATCAAAAAAGATATACAAATGGCAAATAGTCATTAGGGAAATGCAAATTAAAACCACTACTACTCACCTATTATAATAGTTAAAATTAAAAAGACTGACCATACCAAGTGTTGGTGAAGGTATAGAGGAACTGGAACTCTCACGCACTGCTGCTAGGAATGTAAAATGATGCAACTACTTTGGAAAACGGTTTAACAGTCTTTTTAGAAAGTTAAACATACACATAGCATATGGTCCAGTCCACTCCTAGATATCTGCCCAAGAGAAATGAAAAAGCTTATATTTTTACAAAGACTTATAGAAGGAGGTCTATAGCAGTTTTATTTGTACTAGATAAAAACTGGGAACAACCCAAACTTCTGCCCACAAATCAATGAATAAATAAGTTCTGTGTTAAAATATAAAAAAAGAGCAAAACAAACTGCTCAACCCATGAGAACGTTTAAGTCACAATACCCTTTAATCCACAGGTTGGCTCCTCGGTCTCCGGAACTCTCCGCCCCTGTCTCCTGTAAACGACGTGTGGGTGATACCCTTCCTCAGCCAGTAGATGCTTTTTCACAGGCTCAATGAAAAAGTCTCCATGTGGTAGATGGAAAAATCCAGTCTGCAAAATATATTCAATGAGAAGATTAATTTGAATCAACTCCATATATACAAAAAAAAATTTAGTGAAGTGAAAAATTATATAGATCATGATGATCTCTGAAACTCCAAAGACCAGTGCTTTCATAGTCTGGCATTTACTCTCACAGAAGAGCTACACATAAATAATTTAATGAAATATCTTTATAGTCATGGTTAATGAAATATTTTGGGGTCATGGATCCCTTCATGATGCTAATGTAAAAAGTGCACATATACACGTGTCCAAAACATAGCTTACAATCTTTCAGGTTCACAGATTGCTCTGAAGCCCTTGCTGGTTATCTGTGAGTCTCACATTAAGAGCCAGGGCTTCCCGGTTGCCCTGTTACCGAGTTGGTAACTATGCCCCACACTCCACTGACAACTTTTACAATATTTATGGGTATTTCAGCCACATGTTCACACAGCTATTTGACCAGAGTGTTTAACGCCATTCCTCACTCAAGAAAACAAAGAAACATAACACTAAGTCCTTGATTTGAGACTGAGTTTCAGGAGTCTGCAGGGAAAGGCCCTCCGTCAGTTTCTAAGGAAAAGGGGCATTCTCATTTCACAGAGATGGGAATCAGGGATATTATGGAGAACTCTGGTCAATCAGAAATTCCTTTTAGAGGTCAGATCTAGAAATGGTATAACCTGTAACTTTCTTGTCCTTTTAGAAAAATTTCTTAGTGCCCATCTAAGGCACTTGGATGGATTTAACTCTCCAGATTGCAATGCTTTACCTACAGAACAAAGGGCCTGCCCTAGACAGCCTGCTTGCAGTATCACATTGGAGGGACCAGGAGCTCAGACACAGGAATTAAACTCAGTTCAAGTTACAATTGGTCCTCCACTCATTAGCTCTGAGACCTTAGGCAAATTACTTGCTCAGTTTCAGGTTTCTCAGCTGAAAAATCGGATAATCAAGACTTGCCATGAAGAGCAAATGAGTTAATATATGCAAAGCTCTTAGCAAAGGGCCTGGGTCATAACCTTACCAGGCTCTTTCCAGACCTCTAATTTTATGTCATTGCATTGTATTAGGGACTCTAGAGTCAATCTAGCAGTTCAGCGAATGTTAAGTTTCCAAAATTAAACCTGAAAACATTGGAGGCTTAGGGAAACTATAAAAGATTTCCAAAGTTCAAGCTCCCCTCACCACTTCTCAGCAACCCAGGGCTGCTTTGCTCCACAAACGAGTCTGGAGACTTGCGGAGCAGCCCCCACAGTTAGGAGGCCAGAAGGGCTCCAGCCAAGAAGAAGGCTGTTTCTAGGGAACAGCCCTGGATTTAGGTGTCTTTCCAAAATGTTTGCTTCCTTGTAGCTAGTGTAAAACCCAATCTTAACATAAACCTAACAATTGGCTTTCTATTTTGATTGTTGACTTTGAAATATCTTTAATTACAAGGACAACAGGAAAAAAGATCACTTTTCTGTGAATCATAAGCATAGCTGTGTGACCCTAAATGGGTCCTCAATTTTTGAGTCACAATGTCATCATCTGTAAAAGGCGGCAATGTCTACTACCTCCTAGGGCTGTTAGCAGAATCAAATGCAACGAAGCTTACAAAAGTGCCTGCAAACTGCTTTACAAATGCAGAGGGTAATACCAACTATAACAGTGGTCATATATGATATAATTTGTTTTTGTGCTGACATGTCTTAGGAGATATGACATTTTATCCCTCCATATCTTTTTCTGAGGAAAACCTCTGGGACAGGAAGAACTGAGAGGCTCAGAGACGGGTGTCAAATAATTGCAATAAAATAGCTGGAAACAGACTCCATGCAATGCTTAGATTTGGTTCCATTTCTTCTCTGAGTCAGTGTCATGGCCCGTTTACAGGACAGAGGATGAACACAGAACACAAAGCAAAAATGCAGAACACAAAGAAAAACTTGGACACACATACAGACAGTTGGCTCAAGTGTTAATACACCGGTCAGTTTTATTTTTATACTCTAAAAAATTAAAGTTAGTTCCTTGTACGTAACCACCCAGGCATTTCAGCAATGGCCATAAATTCTGGAACACATAGTCTTAGGGAAGCAGATATCTCCTGACTCTGAATTTCCAGGTGGTTGCTCTAGGCGCCAGGCATAGATCACGGACCGAGATTAGCAAGGATGGGCAAGGCAGCCACAGGGGGCATTTCTCATCCCCAGCTTCTCTTAGGGTGATCCCCTAAGATCTTAGACTGATCCTTGGTGGCTGTGCATGGCTTAGGTCACCCATCCCTTGAGGGGTCTTACCCGTCATTGACTAACCAGCCATCTTATGGGGCTTAAGCAGCAATCACAGGAACAATGTGTTTATCGTGTGGGCTCCAGACCCCCAATGTCATGGGGCTGGGCAGCTCTTGCTTACTTGCAGCTCAGGTCCTTTGTTATGCCTCTAGGCAACAGCCTTGTTCATCACAAGGACCCTGTCCGGAACACATTACTTTCAAACGCTCTGGGCAGAGCACATACATTACTCACTAAATTTAATTCTTAAACTAGGAAAATATATGTCAGTCCCCTACAGTCAGAGACCAGGTGCGAGAGGAGAGCATGAGCCTGTTGCTCATGAAGCTCATTTCTTCCATGGAAACAAAGCAGAAGTCCAGGATTCCCCAGGGATGGCTAGACCTGGGGTCCCTTTGTGCAACAGCTACCAACCCAATAGTGATGCCCTTGAAGGAAAAAAAATAACAGAAGGCATCACCAAGAAGAAGGACTTAATGGTATTTCTTTGGCCTCAAATTTTTTTGGACCCAAATGAAACAGATGGAACTCCACTTGAGAACATAACACCTATTTTATGAGCAACACAAATGAGAATGCCTGAGAGCCAAACAAGCATTTTCCTAAAGGCTTACCTCCTGCATCCCCCAACAAGGCGGGCCTTGCCAGCATGCACGTGGAAATCTCCCATTCAGCTACAGTATTTCTCAGAAGCTGGATGGAGACCTAGGAGAGCTGGTGACTCACCAGCTAGAGGGCAAGCAGAGGACTTGCTCACATGCAAGTCGGGCTGCCAGGCCCAGAGGCCTGTGTGTGCATCGTGGGGTAGGGAACAGGCAGGAGAGGGGATGAAGAGACATCAGCCCACTGTGGGGAGAGTGAGGTGTGGGGTTTCCTGGCTGAGTTCTGCACCTCCTCTCTCCCCCGACACATAAACACGGAGCTTTATACATCTGGTACACATGTGGCCCTGGTTTATTGCTCTCCTCTTGTCTAACTGTAGCTGGGTCATGCTGGAAGAAATCATCCACAGTTTGCTTTCCAAAGGCAGGGCTGGCCCCACACTTTCCCTGAAGCTAATTGCTCAAGAGAATCACCTTCCTCTGTTCCTGTTCTTGAACCAAAGCAAGCACTCTCCATTTCAGTCTTCTCTGCAACCTGCTCGCTTCTCTTACGCCTTTAAAGGAGAATGGAAATGGAATTGAGGAAAAAGTATCCAATTTAGTGGGGGCTTGTTCTGGGTATTCCAAAGAACCTGGGCAGAATGAGGCCCAGGCTGAAGCTGGAAGAGAATCCATTTCCCCTTCATCTTGCTGCCTGTCTTGTGGAAGTAAGTTCACCTGCTCATTTTAACTAAGCTATAAATATCTGTGAATGCTTCCCAAGGATATCTTCTAAAAATTATTTTAAATAAACTTTATTTTTTATTGCTTCTCACGCTTTTGGCTAAGATCAAGTGTAAATAAACTTTATTTTGAAGTATTACAAATATGCAGAGAGATATGCAAATCATAACTATAAATCCCCATAAATCTTTCATAAAAAAGAACACCCAGATGCAGAAATAGAACATTACCAGTAGCTGAGAGACTCCCTTTTCCCACTCCCCATCAGTAACGTCCCCCAAGGGTAACCACTATCCTGACTTCTAACACCCATAAATTTTAAGCCTATCCTGAATTCTTTATGGGAAGAATTACACACACACAAAATGTCTACTAGTTCATTTCAAGTGTTAGGGACTGGGCAATGGAAAAGATTTTGCTAAGGTGGGTGGATTTCCCAAGGCCTTTTAAATCAGGCTCTTCACATTTCTTCAGTAGGATATGGCAAACCCAGGCGGTAGGGAAAACACAAAGGGCTGAGATGGGTGGCATTGAACCTCTACTGCTCTCTGCTGAGCAAGGGTGGGGAAGGACAGTCACACCCTTACAAACTCTCCAGCCTCCTCCTCAACTTGCTTCAAAGTATTAGCTATCTTAATATACGTGATAGTATACTTCAGTTAGTGACAGCAATTTGGGATCCAGTGGGAAAATGGCAGAATCTTACAAAGAATTTGTGAATAGAATGTTCCAGAGTCACAGAGCACAGAGATCTTGAAGTCACCTACCCTGTGCTGTTGTGCCTTCAGGAGTACCACAGGTAAAACCTAGCAGCCTCAAGGGAGAGCCGATGATATTGTAAAAGACATGTGAATGGCGCCCCTTGTTGTACAAATGGAACAATGCTCCCAAAACTCTTCACCTTGCTCTGGAAATTTCCTTTTCATATTAAAAATGTCAGAAATTATCAGATCATTTGTTTTTTCACATAGTGACAAAGACAACATAATCAACAAAGTCTGAAATCAAGAACAGAAAAAAAAATAGTTCGGGATCAAAAGGTACCCAATATATCCAATTATAGTGCATGGAGCATTGGGAAGATACGACCTATTCCCCACCACATAGATGGGAGAGGGAATAAAACAGCACCCCCAAAACCCCCTCACAGAGTATCAGTCTGCATCTATTACAGGCCAGCCTTGTGCTGGGAGCTCTAAGAAAGGTACTGACCCCTGCCCTCAAGGTTTACAACACAGCCAGGAAGACAAGGCTGATACTCATTAAATAGTAAGAAAGGGAATAGCAAAGCCCTGGTGTTTTCATGTTAGAAAAGTACTCACACAGCTCAAGAGACCAGCTCCCAGGCTCTGGCATCACTGGGCCTCGAGCCCAGACCTGGAGTCCTGTATCATGAGGCCCTTTCCCCTTGCACACAGCATCCAGTGGGGTGACACTTCCATAGTGACTACTTCCACAGAAGTCACTTGGTGTCTACTTCCATAGAAGTCACATTGTGTCACTTCCATAGGTACTACTGATTCTAGTGCTGTGGTACACAGAAGCCAGTGAGGGCAGATGTTTTCCTAGAGCAAGGACAAGATTGAACTTATATAGCTTCCAAAACACTTCTCACAGTCCTTCGGCCGTGACAGAATTATTATTAATAACTTTCTTGTTGCTGGTTTATAAGAGACAGACAACTGTTTCTCATTTTGTATGTAGCCAGGATCATAAGTCAGTACAAAGTAGAAGTCAAGAGATTATAGAAGCTTCAGAATAAAGAGAAGTGGGGGTACAATCACTGGGAAGACTCCCTGTGTCCCACCCTCTGCTGTGATGCCAAGAGCTCCCTGACTGGCCTCTGTGGAGCCAAAAGGAGAGTGACTGGTGATGTCATCAATTCATGACTGGTGATGTCATCAATTCATGAAGATGTTGCACATGAGTCTTGGCAGCCCTAGTAACTTATGTTCTTTGAGGAGGAAATATGGGCTCAAGTCAGGAAGGTATCAAGTCCATCCACCTGGTGGTTGCCATGTGCCAGGAAGGTGTTAGGAGTATAGCAATACAGACAGAAGATCTGGTCTCTCTGTCCTGAAACAGTGCTGTCCAGTAGAACTCTCTGTGATAATGACTGTCTAATCTGGTAGCCACTAGCCCCATGTGGCTATGGAGCACTTAAAATGTGGCTAATGTAACAGAGGAACTGAATTTTTAATTTTTTATTATTTTAAATTTAAACAGCCACAGGTAGTTGGACGGCTTATTTCTAGAGACTGGACAACTAGGGAAGGAGACAGATCCATAAGCATATTCATCATATTTGGATCAAGAGCAAACTTGCCTTAAAAGGGAACAAAGTGCAAAAATATGACTTATTTCAGTACAACACTTTGGTTTTCATGAGCAAATCAGAAGCCAGATGAAGAACATCAATGGGCCGGGCGTGGTGGCTCACACCTGTAATCCTAGCTCTCTGGGAGGCCGAGGCGGGCGGATCGTTTGAGCTCAGGAGTTCGAAACCAACCTGAGCAAGAGCGAGTCACTGTCTCTATTATAAATAGAAAGAAATTAATTGGCCAACTAATATATATATAGAAAAAATTAGCCGGGCATGGTGGCGCATGTCTGTAGTCCCAGCTACTCGGGAGGCTGAGCCAGGAGGATTGCTTGAGCCCAGGAGTTTAAGGTTGCTGTGAGCCAGGCTGACACCATGGCACTCACTCTAGCCTAGGCAACAAAGTGAGACTCTGTCTCAAAAAAAAAAAAAATAACATCAATGTACTATACACAGACCTCAGGGAATCAACAGAAGCAACTAGATATAAAAAATGCAACATTTACCAAAATTAAAATGAATCACTGGGAATAAATGTTAACAAGACAACGGCCATCCTGAGGCCAGAATGGAGGGGGTGCAGATTTCCCAGCAGGAGCCTGGGACTGGTGCTATGATAGTGTGGAATTAGAAGCTCAGCCTTATTTATAGACGGAGTTCTCCCAGGAGTCCCGGAATATCAACCTACATGTCTTCACTCCTCTCAGAGACTTTTGGAGGAGCCTGATGCAAGCCTCATATACAAAGACCACACCCAACTCTCTAGCTGGCAATTTATAGGCCACATAGCAGAAGAAAACATCCATTCACTGGAAAATGGATAAAATGGGTTCCAAAAGAATATAAGATCAAAAAGTTAAGACAGGGTTTAAAAGAAACAGCATGAGCTATGTGATCTCAGTCAAGTTACTTACCACATTGAGCCCCAGTTTTCTCATCTGTAAGATGGGGCAAAATCTATGTTAACTTGCAGGGTTGTGACTATCAGAGACACTGTATGTAAAATGCCTAGCAGAGGCCTTGGCATGCAGTGGGCATTCAGTAAGTGCACAGTAGGTCATTTTATCATGGCATCACCCACAAAAAACATGGTATAAAGTGATACTTGAAAGTAAGTACCCTCGAGTCCATCTGCTTGATTCATCTCTTAGCTGCAAGTGACTCAACTTCTCTGGGCCTCAGTTTCCTTCTCTGATAAATATGAATAGTGACAGTAACTTATTAACTCACTTCTTAAAGGATGTCATGTAGATTAAATGAGCTAGCATAAAGTACTTGGGTGAGTGTCAGCACGTAGTAAGTACCTCATAAGTGTCAGCTATTAGCTATTATGATAGCCTAAGGGATGTTGCCCCAGACGTCTGGGCCCGAAGTTCAGGGCTTCTGTAGAAACTGACAAAAGCATATCTGTGAAAACTACAACCTGCCACACTGGTAAAACTCGTCCTTTGCTATAACAGGCAGAGAGGAGCTGTCCACCCAGCCAGATGAGCCGTCTCTGGACTGGAGGAGGGGGCCCACACTCTGACATAATAAATAAGAGTGTCACTCTTTCAGCAGAAGCATGAAGTGGATTTGATGGCAGACAAGCAAGGGAGTAAGTTGTTCCCAGAGGAAACATGGCAGTGGGTTTGCTGGAGAGAGGGCAGATGTGTATTTGTGCAAGGTGGCGAGGGGCTCCCACAAATGTAAAACTAACATTTCCAGATGTCAGTATCTTTAAGATTCTGAGCAGAAGGAGGAAGGGCGAGGTGTGAGGCCATGGATATGGCAGACAGGATCTGACACAGAAGGGTGGAGAGAAGGAAGCAAGAAGGAACTGCTACGGCTGTCAGGGGCACTGTCAGACCCAGAGGGGACAGAGCCAGGAGGGGGGCCCCAAGCATGAGACACGCCCCAACACACCCAAATCGCAGCCCAGGCTCAGACGCTGGTGGGGTAAAGAGGAGGCTGTATAAAGCCCCTCACAGTCTACACCCAAGATTCTCGGCAAGATCAATTCCAACGCTCCCTCTCCTCACAGCCACAGAAGTAACTTTCTCCTGACCATGAAGTCTGTGGGTCTCAGCAGTGAGCGGGGAGTAGATGAGAATCTTCTTTCTCCACAGAGAGGCCCGTCCTTAGTTAACACAAAGCAGCAACCGCAGATACCACACGAACTAGTGGAGAACCAGTGGTGACTGAGCTATCTGGAAAAATCTGAAAGGAGAGATTCTCTTTCTTCCTTTTTCAGAGAGTCTTGGAGCTGGAAGCCATGGCTGGGGCTTCCACTCAAGCCTCCAGCACATCACGGGCATCTTCTCAGCCTGAGAGTTTGGTTTTCAGGACATCTCCCAGGCAGAATTAAGCACGATTCCCAAACTGGGATTTCTTCAAATGAATTAGGTCTGAAATCTTCAACAGACTTAACTTCCAAGTCTCTAAATCAACCATGGATGTCAAGACTCGGCCTCCTCTACTGGAAACAGAATCTACGGCACAGCTTATTTTCCTTTAGTGGAAAAGCTGGACTCTGTATACTGGCCAAGTTCAACACACAGTTCCAGCATGAAAAAGCAGTGTAGCTTTGCACAAGTAATTTGGTCTCTCTGAGCCTTAATCTTCTCATCTGTAAAATGGTGATCGCAAAATGTTTTTTGCTGACAAGTTATGGTGAGAACTCAATGAGGTAATACATGAAAATGACCCCAAACAGTGCCTGGCCTTCAGTAAATGTTGCCATCTCTATGGATGTCATCATGGTGATGGCATCTCAACCCTCCCCTGTGTCTCAATCAATCATTTCCTCATCTTGCAGTAATGTTAACACTGTTGTTTATTTCTGGAAGTACTCAGTTTTAGGTTTTAGATGAAAACCGCCTTATGTAAGGGTAGAAAAGTTGCCTCTTAATGGTCTATCTTTATTTTTCACTTGATAATACTTAGAACTGAGTGCATTTATCCCATTATAATTCCCAACAGCTGTTCCCACAGATTCACTAACTATGGCTTTACAGAAGAGAGTAGTCACTGGTAGACAGCCATTCAGTCCAATAAAGTGGATCTTTAGAAATCAAAAATGCAACCACCAAAGAGAATGAAGTATTTGATGACCCACTAGTCCAGGGGTTCTTGAATTCTAGTGTGCAAAAACATAATATAAAGAGCTTATTTAAAAAAAAAAATATGCCCAGGAGCCTTGCCCAGAGATTCAGTAAGTCTAGTGCGATGCCCAGGAATTTGCAATTTAGCAACAAGCACCCTGAGGTTTCTAGTATCGATAATCCAGGATTCACATTTTGAAAAACACAGCACTTTTCCATCAGGTGATGTTTGACTGTTTTTATCTCTCCATCCCCCAACTGGCATAGCACTGAAGAAATGGGAAAATACTAATAATGGCTTCAATTAAACTCTTAGTTCACCTTAGTCAAAAGAAGTTTCAACTATGACAATCATTGACTGCAGTTTGTGAAGAATATTCCCCTGAACTCGAGGTCCACAGAGAATATCCATAACATATTGGCAGATCAGAGCAATTAAATGTGCCAAAAAAAAAAAAAGTTAAAAAACACTCCAGTAACTAGATACCCTAGTTGAATAAATGTTTCAGATTGGAAGTGTGAAATGAATATGAAATAATTTCATGTCAAGAATAAAAAGAACAGTCTGAAAGAAGCTGACCTGACATACATGCTGAAGAACTCTACAGAACCCTTTCTTCTCAAAAATGAAGAAAGGAATTTTCATGCATCTCAAACCATGCATTCCTGTATACACCAACAAAATCAAGAAGCAATAGCTAAGAGACACCGTCGCAACCAGGAGTCTCCTCAGAACTTCTCTTGAATACTGTCCTCAGGAACGAAGGGGGGGGGGCTCATAAATGGCCCCACCTGACAACACAGTCTTTACAATCCTGACCAAAAAGAGGGGTGTCCGAGTCTTCTGGTCATTTCTGACAACTTCTCCTGCTCCCAAACATCTTCTATCAGAAAGGTTTTCTGCTTCTCAGAATTTCTGTCTCTGCTTTTTTTTTTTTTGTCCCTTCAAGCAGCAATCCATGTACCCACGTTTGCCATGTCTCACCAGAAAATGAGGTAGGTGTACAACTAAAAGGAAGAAGTAAAAAGTTGGAAGCCAGGAAACATGTTATTAGGGAGAACAATGGGAGAAAGCCGGCTTCCAGAAGTGAAAGCACTTTCCCCATGGGGAGCAGAAAGCCATGGTGGCAGATTTAGCAATGACACAGCACTGATTTTCCATGATGCCCCAGGAGGCCATCCTTTCCAAGCCAGAAGCAATCCTCCCCTGTAAGGATGCAAAGCCCTTTCTGGGACCCCCTCTTCTCTCATTCTCATGGGTGAGGTTCCCTGACAGGGAAGAGCTCCCACCCCTGGAGAGAAGGGTATGGCTGAAGCCACAAGGATGAATCTCCTCCTCACTGTGGCAGCCTGAACACAGCACAGGAGGAATGTTTAATGATGACCTGGGGCAAAGGGGCTGCCACCTTCGATGGCTCAGTGATGGGCGGAGGCTAACCATGAGGAAATTTGACAGCATGTCAACTTCACTGTGAATAATAGCAGAGAAAGGGCAGCAAAATGAAGAGGAAGTCTGGAATGAGATGTTAAAGATAGGAATGGAGACACTAATACCTATTAATATCCTCATCATATCTCTAAAACAAGAAGACAAAGAATCGCCTTCCCTCGGGCTCCTTGTTTAAAGAATATGCTCACACTCAGTGTCTCCACTTTCTATGCCCTGCTAACGTCACAGCTGTAGCAGAATAAATCCACTTTACTTACGTGTAATCCCCCTCTACTCTCCGAGGAGAACAGGTCTGAGGAACTGTAAGTATTTTTTGGCTGAGGGCAAATAAAATCTTCCTACTTAGTACAATAGACTTTTACATCTTTGAAGACAACATTAAAATGGTAGGTGGAGGGGAGCTGAGAAAGTCCTAAATAACTGTGTTTAAGAAAGAAGAGAAAAGGGTAGTGGTCCAGAGATAATTCGGGTGCAGAGAAAGGGGAGCCCTGGAGATGAAAATGCCAGAAGGGGAAGGATGCATGGGGCAGATACACCAACTGGCCACTCTAGTGAAAGATTCGCAGGAAGGAAATGGGGATGTTATCCTTGGAGTGTGATAGGAAATCTACAACATAAACTCCTTTATCTTTTTCACCTAGGAACTCTTCAGTACACCATCCACTGTTTTCTAATACTTCAGTGTGACAGAACTATCGTGTCCTCCTTCAAGGATGGCACGGGGGAAAAAAGAGAGTCGCTGACACAATACACACCAGGAACTCCCTTTGCTATTTAAGTAGAAAAGAAGATCTGCTTACCGCAGGTAGGAGAGGCATGTGGGAAACTTCTCTGAGGAATGAGAGATGGAACCAAGCTTTTAAGGAGCAAGGGCAAAGGCTCAGCTGAGATTGAGATACACTGAAAAGCCAGTCAAGGGAAACGATGAAGGCAAATGCAGAGGAAGCAGTGATCGGAAAGGGGATTGTTAACGTTCAAGCATTCAGAGTTTGGGAAGCAAGATTGGTGTGGCAGACTGAATGTGGTCCCCAAAAGCTGTCCACAGCCTAGTCCCTGGATTACTTTACATGGCAAAAGGGAGTGTGCAGATTAAGTTATGAATCTTGGGATGGGGAGGTTGCCCTGCACTGTCAGGGTTGATCAGTATAACAGAGGGGCCCTTGTTAGAGGGAGGCAGGAGGATCAGAGTGAGTAGGAGATGTACTGACAGAAGCCGGAGGTTAGAGTGATGTGAGGAAGGGGCCAGAAGCCAAGGAACGCAGGCAGCCTCTAGAAAATCAAAAAGGCCAGATTCTCCCCTGAAGCCTCCAGAAGGAAGGTAGCCCTGGCAACACTTGACTTTTGAATTTTGGCCTCCAGGACTGGAAGAGAGTAAATTTGTGTTGTTTTAAGGCACTACATCTGTGGTAATTTGTTAAAGCAGCCCCAGGAAACTAACACAGCTGGGGAGTGGGCATGGGAACGGGTCACCAAGTGGACGCACTGAGGGAAGTCAAGGGAAGGGAAGCCAGGAAGGCCAAGGAAGGGTCCACGAGGTTAGGGTGTTGGCCGTGACCCTGGGTGTAAAGCACGTTTCACGTTGTGATGCCAGTACATACCCAAATAAATGTTTCAGGAAGCAATGCTTTTACTTTTTCTTATGTGGGAGGCATTCTGATATTAACATATTCCATTCCGTGTTATTCTATCTCATTTATTTTAAATTCCAACTCCTAGACATAAAATTAATTTCATTTCCAAGTAATCGGCAACCTGTAGATTCCAAAACACTGATACGGTGTGGACGACTTGGGCTTAGAGCTAAATCTGGATCTGCGTTCTTATCTGGGCTCCATGCTGTCTTCCTGTGTGAGGCTGGTTACACTGGTTGATTGCCGAATCTTGGACTCTTCATATGAGAAATGGGGAATGCATGTTTGATGGAACTGTTAGTAAAAAGCACGTGAAATATGAGGAAGCACCTCTCACAGTGCCTGATTCACAGCATTATTCCAGAAACAATACCAGCTCCTTATGAAATCAGAGAACCTGTAATCCTAGCACTCTGGGAGGCCGAGGAGGGCGGATTGGGAGGTCAGGAGTTCGAAACCAGCCTGAGCAAGAGCGAGACCCCCTCTCTACTGTAAATAGAAAGACATTAATTGGCCAACTAATATATATAGTAAAAATTAGCCGGGCATGGTGGCACATGCCTGTAGTCCCAGCTACTTGGGAGGCTGAGGCAGCAGGATTGCTTGAGCCCAGGAGTTTGAGGTTGCTGTGAGCTAGGATGACGCCACGGCACTCACTCTAGCCTGGGCAACAAAGTAAGACTCTGTCTCAAAAAAAAAAAAAAAAAAAGAAAGAGAAAAAAAAAATCAGAGAACCTTAGCACTGTAAGACTCTTCAAAGGTTCCATTTTCAGCTGATATAGGAACTGATTCCTCAACTACACTCATTCATATCCACAAATGTACTTCCAATGAGGAAAGACTTTCTCAAGGCATCTGCTGCTGCTGAACTGTTTTAATTATTAGAAACCTCTTCCCTTTATGGCATGAAAAATCTGTGTCCCCATAACTTCCACTCATCACCTTAGTTCTGCTTTCTGCAGCTATACCAGAATATGTCTAATGTTTTTAATACATAATATCTACTTAAATATATGGCATTTAACATTTAACATTTTTCTTTTATATTTTCCAATTCTTAGTCCTCTTGATCTATTTTTGAAAGATTCTCTTGGCTTCATCTTCCAATATTTCTATTGATTTATTTTAAATTTCATCAATCTCTTCTTTTTTTATTTTTTCAGAGAGTTCTTCATTGATCTCTAGTTGTTCACAATATACTCTTCTGGCTTTATGGATACAATATATTATAGAATATTTCCAAAGATATTAACTAAAATTTTTGAGGTTTGCTGGTTGGTTTGTTACATTCCTTTCTGCTTCCTGCATTATCTGATTTCTCCAAAGTTGATTTTTCCTGTTTGTTTACCTTGCTCTGCTTCTTTCATGTTGGGGGTTTCCCTAAAATGTCTTTACATGCTTGCCTATCTGTCCATATTTATGTAGTGGGTACAGAAAAGCTGGTTAGGCACTCTGTGTATGTATATGGGGCTTGTGACTCTTCAAGTGAGGATGTAGTAAGTACCTGATCTTTATGGTTGGAGGAATTCCCACATGTCTGAATGTAAAGATCATTTTCTTTGGGTCATTTAATTCAGGCAGAGAGGAAAACTCTAGTCTGCTGCTTAGGGAATACACGCTTGGTGATCATAATTCTGCCTGAGGAGGTGAGAGCAGAGAATGATTCTATTTTGATATCCACACCTCCAACCTCTGTGCCTGCCACTGTATGTAACATCTCTAAGTCTCAAGCCCCTCTGGGGTTCCTGGGGCAAATCTACTTTCTTCTATGCACACTCTGGGTTGTGGCTCGCCTGGCCAAAGAACATGATTATTATGTGCCCCACTTCCCATCCTCTAGAATTGTGTCCAAATCTCCTGTCCCAAGATGGCGCTGCTCTTATTCTGTTATTGTTGGGAAGGAGAAGAAACATGTTGTTCCATATGTCATCTTTGAAAACTTTTTGATGGTTTCGAGAACATTGAAAATAAAAATAATTAGATTAATTAGATATACTTTCAACAGATTTAAATAGACAATGAGAAACCTTCTCATCCACATCAAAGAGATTATAATATTAAATTCATCCTTTTTCAAACTTAGAAACATGTCTACTTCTATTTTAATTCACCACTTAAAAATGCTTATGCCTCAAATAATTCATAAAAGAGAAATGATAAAGGACACAGAACATTAAAAAAATCTCTAATAATAGAATAATTATACACTAAAACAATATACCATTCTTGTCAAAATTTAAATGGCACCAATAATTTACTCAATTCTGCAAAGTATGTGGTGAGTACCACGGAACATTTGAAGCACTCTGAATGACAGCTAAAATGCCCCACATTTTTCAGTAACCTTAACCCTATTCAGGGCAATGTTCTTAGAGATGAGTTTTCCTGATGCAAATGCCAACTTGTTTGACACTTAATCCATGATCCCCAAATTACTGATGAATAGTATTGTTAAGCAAAGCACAAAGATATAATCAAAAAATCTGACCATAGCAAAAATATAAAGATAATGACTACTGTCTCTTTATACTTTTCTATAATGTCTAAATTTGCTACATTTGATGTTTCTCTTACAAACAAAAGAAACATCTATTTTAAAAACATTTTCCAGTGGTTATCTCTATATGATACACTTAATTTCATAAGATTAAAATACAGTACTTTGAATCTCTTTCAGATGACGTGATTAAACATTCACTGTCTTGGGTGTCGTTGATTTTAAGTTTAGATAGAATAGGAAATAGAGTATTTCACTACCTTACACTTATTTTTGCCTATAGATCATTACAACAAGCTGTCTTCAGTTGTTTTATCTATATCCCAGCTAAGTCTACAAATCCTAAATTTACATCTGAAGATGTCTATAAACATCTGCCTGTACGGAAGAATTCCAAGTAGTTTATGTAAATATTTTTCCCTCCAGGAGGTGAAACGTAACTCCCCCAACCCTAACTCTGACTTTCCTGTGGGCTGTGGTTAGTGACTTGGTTCCATAGAGTATAGAAAAATTAGCTGGGTGTGGTGGCATGTGCCTATAGTCCCAGCTACTCAGGAGGCTGAGGCAGGAGGATCACTTGAGCCCAGGAGTTTGAGGCTGCTGTGAGCTAGGCTGACGCACGGCACTCTAGCCCTGGCAACAGAGTGAGACTCTGTCTCAAAAAAAAAAAAAAAAAAAAAAAAGAAAGGAAAAAATTTCCTTTACAGTGGAGAAGCATGGCAGATACTACCTCAACCAATTGATCAAGGGTAGCATCATAGTGGTAAGCTATATTGATACATGTGCCCTTGATATGACAGGATGAAAATGGTATTTTTCTACTGTTCTATTCTTCAAAACCCATAACCTCAGTCTAATCATGAGAAAAACATTAGATAAACCAGATTTAGGAGCATTCTACCAGTGCTCCTCCAATTGCCAAGGTCACCAAAACCAAGGAATGTCTACAAAATTATCATAGCCCAGTGCAGGTTAAGGAGACATGACAACTAAATGTAATGTGATGCCCTGGATAAAATCCTGTAACAGAAAACTGACATCAGGGGAAAACTAGTGAACCCTAGATAAAGTGTATAATTTAGTTAATAAAAATGTACCAATGTTGGTGCCTTATTTTTGACTAATATAACTTAATATCATACGATGTTAACAACAGGGGAAACTGAGTACCAGATATACAACTCTCTGTACTATATTTGCAGCTTTTCTGTAAATCTGAAACTGGTCTAAAATAAAAAGTATACTTTTTTAAAAAAGTACAAACAACTCGTTCATTCTTTTTTTTTAATTAGTATTAAAATTGATGGGAGGTTAATCCCAATTAAAATCTGAAAATAAAAATTTTAAATTCTTCCATAGTAAAACTGTGCAATTGCTCTATCCATTTGGCCATGTCATAATATCGTGGTCAGGCAGACACTCTGGGAAAGTGAGGACTGTGTCGTCTGCCTTTCTGGACAATATGCATTGACAGCCTCAGAAATACATACTTTTGACCCCAAAACTCCACTTGTAAAGTTGTTTCTGAAAGAACTGATCCAAAATAAGGAAATCCATTTGTGTACAAAGATATTCATCACTGTAATATTTATAATGATGAATAACAGGAAACAACCTAAATGACCGACAATAATGGACCAGAAAACAAACCGTGTAACATCTACACAATGGGATATCATGCAGCAAATTAAAAATGTGATACGTTTTTAATGACATACAAAAACTGTTCATTTTAAGAGGTTAAATGAAAGATACAAAATTGTATGTTCTACATGAATCCAACTTTGCAGAAATAAATAGAAAACACAGAAAAGAAATATATATATTTTAATATTAATCATAGTCATTCCTAAATGGTTGGATAAGGATTATCTTCTCTTTTATACTTCCACTGAAAATTACAAACTTGCCACATTGGATATATATTTCTTTTATAATAAAAATGAAGCTATTTTAAACATATTTGCTAGTGCTTTTCTTTGCATGGTTAAATTACAAATAATTTTTATTTTCCTTTTTGTGCCTTTTTGTATTTTTCAAATCTTTATATTAGCATGTGTTATTTTTATAGTCAAATAGAATGTATTAAAATGTTTCATTACGCTTCTGTAAATTCAGTGGTTTAAATGATAACATGTTTTAGCTAGAAAAAAATTTTAAGGATACTAAGTGATATACACAGACTGGATATTTTAGGGATATTTCTTTGTTTAGAAAACATGATTTTAATTGAAGTACTTTTTAAAAAACATTCTGCTCCTAATATCCAGTCATCAGTTTTTCTAATGACAGTGTTAATTAGAGGTGCCCAGGTGAAGCAGCTGGCAGCAGGGAAGAGGAGAGGAGAGAAGGAAGAAAGAGAGAAAAGAGAAAGTAAACTACACCAGAAGAGAAGAGAAGGAAAAAGAGAAATGAACAGAAAACATAAGAAAGGTAAGAGAGGACAAGATGGAACAGGAGCAAGGAAAAAAAGGTGAGAAAGGAAGAACAAACATATTTCTTTTAAATCTATGAAGTAGGAAGTTGGAAATCACATGAAATCAACTCACTAATAGCACAGGATAAGACATGATCATAATCAGTAAATAAACCAATGTGATTAGATCAGCCGCCTTTTTTATTTAAAAATTGTTAAAGCTGTAAAAAAAAAAAAATAGCCTGGGAAAGCAGACACTGACACATGCTAGGTGACAAACAGAAGCCAGCAAAGGCACCATGCTACCTGCAAGAGTTCATTTGGAAGACCTCCACATCGTCCAAGTGGGATGTGCTGCTCCAGGTCTCCCCCTCCAATGCCACTTCCTTTATTCAGTCACTCACTTGTCTACTTTACAGCAAAAGGGGGAGATCAGACATGTAATTTGTGAAAAGTACATCTCCAAAGCCAAAGGGGTGACGTTTAATACACCTGCTAGCTACAGAGAAATAATAACACCAGTAAGCTCTTAGAGGCTTTGGGGTTATCGAAATCACTATCTCAAAAGCCCTTTTAAACCATAAATTTCTTACTATTTTATGGATGTTTGATTTGCCAGAATATTAGTTTCTAATCATATAGAAATCATGTGGCAGAATTGTATTTTGCATGCCTTATAATTTTAGCTACATGGAAATACAATATGTAATTATTATACAGAAAATATTCATGTTCAATTTTATAGGGCTTATCGTTTTATTATTCTAAATAATTTAAAAGGTTTTTAATGTCCATGCCTTTTCTTTTATAGCATATTGTGTGTTTTAGCTATAATTTATTTTGTCCAAATGTTCTTTGTGGGCAAATAGGATCCCACTTATTATCGTGTTCAGGAACCTTTAGTGGCATGATAAGAAACTACTCAAATTGTTCTATACTGAAATGCACATTGTTACATGGAGATAACTAAACTATAAGACAACAAATGCGTGTGGGCAGAATAATGGCACCGCAAAGGTATCCATGCCTTAATGCCCAGAACCTGTGACTGTGTTAGATTACGTGGCAGAGAGAAATTAAGGATGCAGACGGAATTAAAGTTGCTAATCAGCTCACCTTGAGATAGGAAGATTAGCTTCGATTATCCAGGTAGGCCTGAGATAATCAAAAGAATCCTTATGAGTAGAAAAGGGAGGCAGAACAGAGAGAACCAGAGAAACAGCAGCATGTTAAAGACTTGGTCTGATGTTGCTGGCTCTGAAGAGGCAAAAATGGGGCCATGGGCTGTGGAATGCATGACCCCTAGAAGCCAGAAAGGCCAAGGGATGGTTCATCCCCAAGAGTCTCCAGCAGGAATGCAGCCCTGCCAACACTTTAACTTTGACTCACCGAGACCCACTTCAAACTTCCAGAAGTATAGGGTAATAAATTTGGGTTGTTTTAAACCACACAGCTTGTGGTGATTTGTTAAAACAACAATAAGAAACCAATATAATATGGTTCTATACATCACATACAAAACGTGAGACAGTGCCAACCAGAAATGGGGCACCAGCTCTTAAGACCCCTTAATCTAGACAAAAGATATTATCATATCCTGGGATGGAGGAAAGGGTCTAACTCGCTACCTAGTCCAGACTAAAGCCTTTAAAAGAACTTAAAATGAGGCCATTTTATTCACTTTAAGTCAATTACAAACAGTGATGCTGTGAGTTCAACTCAGCCCCAAGAGTTCTGCCAAAATCAGCACAGCAACTACTTGGAAGAAAATGCCATGTTTGTTAAGATAGAAATACAGTTCTTTTTCTACTGGAAAGAAAAATTAGAACTATAAAGCATGAAGATATTCAGTTGATTTTGGACACTTAGGTGGAATGTAAGGAGTGAAAAGGAATGACCAAAAGGAAACTGGTAGAGCAATCAGGAGATGCATTGTACCCTGGCATGAGACCCTACCCAAGTCACCAAATGTTTGGCCCTTAGGATTTGTAGCAAAACAATGGAAACTGTAACACCTGCCCTGCCTTCCTCCCATGGGTACAGTGAAAGGCAAATAAAACTATACACATGAATCTACAGATAATTATGTGTGTATTATCCCTCTATCATTTTCAATTTACCAATCACAATAAATTGTTTGGCTACAAATCACAGTTATGCTCTACTAATAGTTTTCTTTCAAATAATCTGATGCCTAGGGATGGTGGCTGGTGGCTTTTTTATAACGTGATGTTCCATCTGACAAATTCTCATCCATGGACAGTGTGAGCTCATAGTTTTAAACATGTCTTCATTCCAAAGGTTTCAAAGAGATCTTCCCAGAACAGTTGGATGATCTCAAGGGCATTAAAGAGGAAATGGCCTCATGTGATGGGCAGTTGCTTCCAATTTTGAACTGAGTATAGGAAAACTTGAAATCTGTGGGGAGCAAGAGATCCCATTTGGATCAAGTTTCAGTCTTTCAGGAGCCAACTGGGAAATAGTGGGGACATGTTCTATCCTTTCTCACCACTTATTAATTTGTAACTTGTATGAAGTTTGGAGGTCAGGGAGGAATCTTCAAATGCCTGTGAATCAGCTTCTCCAAGGATATAGCAGGAACTCGAAATAAGTCAATTATATGTCCACAGCTTTATCTAAGGGTTGTGTGACAAAACAAAAATGTTTTCAAACACATCTAAAATAAAAATTCAGAAAAATTCAGGGGTCTAGGCACAGAGTTGGCTTTGCTGTAGGCCCTGGAGGGGATGATTGAAATGGTGTTATTGTAAGGTCCCTGTCTTCAAATTCTGCCCTTATGCACATGCACACTTCTGATGTCACTTTCTAGAAAGTCCTTTCCCGCTGCACAACCAAAAGTGTACACAGTTCCCACCCCGGCACTCCTCCACCTTGCTGCCTTTATTTTTCTTCAGAGGACTTTGTACATGCACATAGGCATATATTTACAGGTTTAATCTGGGCTAATGTCACACGCTATACTAGAATATCAGTTTCATGATGGGTGAGGTTTTCCTCTACTTTATTCAACACTGTATCTGTGTTGCTTAGAATACTGCCCAACACTTGGTAGGCACTAAACAAATATATGTTTAGTGATGACTATTGAATAAATGATGCTAAAAATCCATAATTAAGTCTTTACTCCTTTGGCTTAAAGTAAAAAAGGGACACTGTCTCCTGAAAAAATAATTACCATGACCTTGGAAGAAGTACCATGGCAAGTTTTTCAATCTGTGTGAATGAGTGGGTCATAGTCCTTGCCTGGGAGCAGATCTTGAAAAACCAGAGAAAAACAAGGTCAGAGCCTCAGTGGTCAAATGAAGAGGCATTTGCTAAGACATTGATGGTCCCACTCCGAATGATGTTTTTCTTCTTTTCTGTATTCTTGGATAGTCTAAATTTCCTAAAATCATTAGTTTCTATTATTAAAAATAAATATCCATCCAGGTACAGAGTTTGTTTAGTAGGTACAGAGTTTCAGTTGTGTAAGATGGAAAGAGTTCTGTGGATAGAGGTTGGTCATGGTAGCACAACCGTGTGTGTACACTTATGTCACTGAATTATATGTGTGAAGATGGTTAGAATGATAAATTTTACAGCATGTGTTCTGTACCACCATAGTAAATATCCACTGTCCTTACAATATCACTGTGTAATAAAGTGATGCTGCATACTAGATGTCCTTTCAATAAGTAAATTCTGTGAAATTTTAATTCTAGACTCTCAACAGCAGTTTCTTTGCATAAGAGCTACCATAAGTAATTCATCCAGACCAGAGAAGGCAGAAACATGCACATGCATTGCCACCCGCCTCACCCACACGTCCCCATTCTGTGCTCACAGCAGACACTGTCACTTATTCTTGGCATTCTCACCCTACAGCTTCGACCCCCTCACAGTCCCTGTCAACAAGCAGTCCAGGCATCTTCTACCAGTGAACCCAACTTAGCAATGTGAGATGAACCTAATTCACCATTGTGATCTAGACATCCTAAGGTGGTGATGTCTCACTGGAAGACATCTAGGAGGTTGGGAGACTGAGCAAAAATAATGCCAGAATTAAAAAGAAAAAAAGGTGAGGAAAAGAGAAGAAGAGAGTTTCCATACATTCCTGTATGCATACATAATAAAGCATGTGCCTGTATGAAAAATGAAATCCTTCCTTTCCAGGGTTCTTGCAAAGCAGGCAGTTGGCTATGCTTCACACACTCTCGGCATAGTGAGAGTTCTGTGTTAAAGACAGGTCGGCACCACCCTTAAAAACTGAGCTAATCCTGAATGAGTTTTCACTGGATTCTATTGATTGTAAGCACCTACTATTCAAAGAACATTAAGATAAGCACCAGCACATGTGACATCTGTGTGAATAAGGCTTGGACTCTGCCTTCTAGACACAGGCATGAATAATTCTAATACAAAGTGGGCAGCGATAAGGAATAGAGCCCACGCTGTGGATATACTAAAGAAAAAGAAATCAATTCCATCTGGGAAGTTTGCAGAAAGGAGGTGTTTGTGATCTGGGCCTTGGAGAATGAACAGTACTTTAAAGTTTGGGAAGATAATCTTTTAGCCAGCTGCAAAGGCTTTGCAAAAAGCCTAGCTAAAGGTTCCTGAAAACATGAGCTGCTTTTGATTGAATCTTCTGCTCCTATTTCCTTGTTCTAAGAACAGCATGTGCTGTTCATCTTTTTTGTTCAATGACAAACAGCATCTTTTTTGTTCAATGATGTTTCAGGATCCAGGACTTGTCTCTTTCTGAATTTAGGCTCAGCACAGTAACTCTTCGGACCTTCCTCAATTATTGGTCTACTTGACTCTAAGTAAGGCCATGTTCTTGGTGTTTTGGTTGGAGCTTGGAAGATAGCAGGCAGAGAAATTTTCACAGCTTTAAGAACCACGCTCCCTTCAGTTTTCACTTCCCAGTTAGGGAGTTTAAAGTGAGAACTGGCTGCTGAGAGATAAATTGGTTTTTTTATAAAATGAAAACCTGCTGCTAAACAGGCTACAGGCTGGTGTGTGTTCTAGGCATGCACATGTGTGATCTGCATAGCCTCCTTCATGGCTGGTCACAGGCCAGTGTTGTGGCAGTCAGGATGATAAACTGGGCTCTGTTTTTCTCTGTGAATTCTTAGTTATTGGACCCAGAATTACCCTGACTCCCATTAGTAGCATGGAACTAAATATGCACATAAAACTGGGAAGAAGAAAGATTCTCTCTAGCAGTTTCTTTTGTCTACCCTCCACCTTATCTCCTGCTTAATTCCAAGTGGGTCTTGATGATGTTGAATGCTTTCTCTCCAGAGCTTGGCATAGCACTGCATACACTGAGCTACTAAAAAAGTAGCTTTTGAGAGTAATGATGATTGTTGTTGTTGTTGTTTTGTAACTAAGTACATATAACCTTCAATTCTTCATGTTGAAGGAAAAAAATGCTGAGTTGGCCCTTCATTGAAAGAAACATGGCCAAGAAGCAGCCGACCATCAGGGAACTTCCCAAGGAAAGGGGTTGGCTGAATTTGCTCTGAATCCACTATTTGTTTCACTTCACACTACCCTGGTCTGAGATCACCACTTTCACCCATCCAACCAAGAAGCATTTATTAGGTGATTCCTACATGCCAGTTTCTTTGTTGGGGCACTGAGAATATCACAGTAAACAAACCAGATATTCCTGCCCTCCTGGGGCTTATAGTCTGGTGGAGAATACAAAGAATTAGAAACCTGACAAGGAAAGTTTAGGATATATAAGAGAAGAACACAGGAGTCTAGGAAAGGCTCTCTAGAGGAATTAACATCTAAGCTAATTTGGCACCAAATCACATATTTTGGGTTTGCTCATATGTATGTGAACTAAACCAGATTTTTCTAAGCATAGTTGTACATAGTGTTATGAAAAAATCATTCAAAAAGTTGAAATAATGCAAAAGGATGAAAGCATGTCCTTTTGACTTCATACTGGAACATTGTCTAATAGGCTCATTGAAAGGCTGTCTAATCCTCTAGAGAATTGTACTCTTATTTGAGTTACTATTTACTTTTGATGAGAGTCCAAACTCTGTGACGTTAGAATTAACTTGTAGAAGACTGAAAAGTTGAAAATTATTTTTGTCCAGTAGAAATGCAAATGAGTACTACTCAGTATAAAAGGTTAATTTTTATTACTTGGTACAACACTAACCTATTTTGTATCTGTCTGGGAATTCTTATCCTAGCAGTGTGTCTTCCATTAACTATCACTGGGTCCTGTTTTAACTGGCTTTATTCTCCTGCTGGTTTGCTCTTTAATGAGTTAAACTTTCCCAAGTTCTCAATATGTGTGTGTTTGTGTGTATGTGTGTATGTGTATAAAACTAAAAAGAGAACTCTCTCTATATATAGTTCTCACATAGTTCTCATGTATGAGAACTATATTTTCAAATTTTTGATAATGATACTCAGACAGTGAAAATCACCTAGGGGGAGAGAAGGGAGGAATATCATAAAAATACATGGTCTCCAGTTGAAACCTACTAAATTGGAATCTCTGGGTGATGGGCCTGGGAATCCTGACTTTTTTTAAAGCTCCCCAAGTGACTTTGATGCAGAAAGTCAGTGTGACAGTGTTTGGGAACCACTGGAAGAGAAGTGCCAAGAATCTCCTAATGCCCAGAGAAATCCTGCCGGGCACAAGATGACATCCCATTGACAAAGCCTCACTCCTTTATCTCAGGGATTTGAGCCCCGTAAAAATAGAACTTTCTCTGGAAGAGTAACAATTAAAGCTATGATCAGTCACTTATACTTTGGGATTGTGGAAGGAAGGGCAGCAAATGGAAGAATATGAGAGAGTAAGATTTCTGAGGTGGTTAAAGGGCTCCCAGAAAGGGGGAAAAAAACCTAGGAGAGAAGAGGGTTGTTTAACTTTACGACTTTGTCTATTGCCCTTATAGATAGAGCATTATGACTTTTAGGAATAAATAATTTTTAATTTATATGCCACTAGAGCCCAAAAGTATGCAAAGTTTCTTCTAATCAAAGATGTCAGGAGACAGCTGTGAACAAGGTGGTGGAATAGGGCTTTTCAGGATGCATCCTCTCTGAGAAACAGCAATTTAGAAAACTAATGACAAAAAAAATACCTTTATAAGAGCTAAGGAATCCAGGTGAAAGATTACAGCAGCCAAGCGGAGTACAGAAATAAGAAAAGATGCACTGAAGAGGGCAGCACAGTTTCACATTACCCCATTACTCCTTCCCCAAGCTTGGCAGCCCCAGGCAGAGAGAGACCCTCCACGTGGGGTGCTATGGTCTGAATATTTGTGCCACCCCCAACTTCATATATTGAAATCTAATCACCAGTGTGAAGGTACGAGGAGGTAGGAACTTTGGAAAGGTGATTAGGTAATGAGAGCAGAACCCTCATGAATGGAATTAGTACATTTATAAATTAGGCTTAAGGGAGTTTGTTACCCCTTCTGCCTTTGACTTTAAGTAAAAAATTGTTACTAGAGACAAAGAAGGTAATTATATAATGTTAAAGGAGTCAATTCATCAAGAGAATATAACCATTGTAAAGACACATGCACCCAATATTGGAGCACCTAAATATATAAAGCAAATATTAACAGAACTAAAGGAAGAAATAGACAACAATACAAAATAGTAGGAGTCTTTAATATGGATATATCATCCAGACAGAAAATAAACAAGGAAAGATTGAAATTGAACAACACTGTAGACCAAATGGACCTAACCAATATATACAGAGCATTCCATCCAAATCAGCAGAATATATATTCTTTCAAGTGCAAATGAAACATTCATATATTCTTTCAAGTGCAAATGAAACATTCTCCAGGATAGATCATATGTTAGGACATGAAATAAGTCTTAACAAATTCAAGATGACTAAAATTATATAAAGTATCTTTTCCAACCACAATGGTATGAAACTGGAAATCAGCAACAGAAGAAAAATTAGAAAATTCACAAATATGTGTAATTTAAACAAGACACTCCAATGGGTCAAGAAAAAATGAAAGGGGAAATTAGAAAATATCTTGATACAAGTGAAAATAGAAACACAACATACCAAAACTTATGAAATGCAGCAGAAACAGTTCTAAGAAAGAAATCTATAGCAATAAATGCCTACATTAAGAAAAAAATCAAATAAATAACCTAGCATATACTTCAAGGAATCAGAAAAAGAATAAACTAAATCCAAAGTTAGCAGAAGACAGAAAATAATAAAGATCAGAGAAGAAGTAAATGAAATAGAAACTAGAAAAAATAATAGAAAAGACCAATAAAACTAAGAGTTGGTTTTTGCAAAAAGATAAACTTGATAAACCTTTAGCTAGACTAAGAGAAAACAGAAGAGTAAAATAAATAAAATCAAAAATGGAAGAGGAGATATTATAATTGATAACACATAAATACAAAGGGTCATAAGAGTCTACTACAAACAGTTATACCTCAACAAATTAGATAACCTCGAATAAATGGGTAAATTCCTAGAAACATACAACCTACCAAGACCAAATCATGAAGAAATAGAAAATCTGAACAGACCAATAGTAAGAAGATTGAATCGGTAATCAAAAACTTCCCGAAAAAGAAAAGTCCAGGACCTGTTAGATTCAGTGCTGAATTCTTCCCAACATTTAAAGAGGAATTAACACCAATCCTTCTCAAACTCTTCCAAAAAATGAATAGGAGGGAATAGCTCCAAACTCATTCTATATGGCTAGTATTACCCTCATACCAAAGTCAGACAAGGACACTATAAGAAAAGACAACTACAGGCCAATATCACCAATGGACATAAATGGAAAAATCCTCAACAAATATTAGCAAACCAAATTCAACAGCACATCAAAAGAATCATACAATATGATCAAGCAGGATTTATCCTGGAAATACAGAATGGTTCTACATACAAAAATAAGTAAATGTGATACACCACATTAATTTGTTAATGTGGAAAAAAATTATATCATCATTTTAATAGATGCAGAAAAAGCATTTTAAAAAATTCAACATCCTTTCATGATTAAAAATTCTCAATAAATTAGGTATAGAAAAAAATGTATCTCAACATAATAAAGGCCATATGTGGTGAGCCCATAGCTAACATTCTCAACAGAGAAAAGCTAAAAGCTCTTCCTCTAAGATCAGAAACAAGATAAAGATGCCCACTGTCACCACTTCTATTCAATATACTGGAACAATTATGCAAGAAAAAGTAATAAAAGGCATCCAAATTGGGAAGGAAGAAGCAAAATTTTCGCTGTTTGCAGATAATATGATCTTCTATGTAGAAAACCCTGAAGATTTCACCAAAAAAAGGTACAACTACTAAATGAATTCAGTAAAGTTGTAGATACAAAATTAATAAAAAAAAAATCAGTGAGATTTCTATGCACTAACAAAGAACTATCTAAAGAACTATCAAAAAAAGAAATCAAGAAAATCCCACTTACAATAGCATAAACAAAAATAAAAAATAAAATACTTACAAATAAGTTTACTCAAGAAGGTAAAAGATCAGTACATTGAAAACCATAAGACATTGATAAAAGAAATTGAAGAAGACACAAATAAATGGAAAGATATCCCATATTCATGGATTGGAAGAATTAATATAGTCAAAATGTCCATAGTACCCAAAGGAATGTACAGATTCAATGAAATTCTTATCAAAATTTCAATGGCATTTTTCACATAAATAGAAAAAAATCCTAAGTTTAATATAGAACCAAAAGGACTCCAAATAGTCAAAGCAATTTAAGCACAAAGAACAAATCTGGAGGTATCACACTACCTGATTTCAAAATATCTACAAAGCTATAGTAATCAAAACAGCAGAATACTGACATAAAAAAGACACAAAGACCAATGGAACAGAATAGAAAGCCAGAAATAAATCCACACATTAATGGTCAGTTGATCTTCAACAAAGTTGCTAAGAACACACAATAGGGTAAGAACAGTCTCTTTAATAAATGGTGATGAGAAAGCTGGATATGCATTCAGATGACTAGAACTGAACTCTTTATCTCACACCATACATAAAAATCAACTCAAAATGGATTAAAGACATAAGCATAGCACCAGAAACTTTAATACTACTAGAAGAAAACACAGGGGAAAAGCTTCTTGACATTGGTCTTGGCAAAGAATTTTTTGAACCCCAAATCACAGGCTGCAGTGACAAAAATAGAAAAACTGGATTGCATTAAATTAAAAAGCTTCTGCATAGCAGAGGAAACAGTCAACAGAGTGAAGAGACAACCTACAAAATGGGAGAAAATATTCACAAGTCAAACATCTGATAAGGGGTTAATATCCAAAATACATAAGGAATTCAAACAACTCAATAGCAAGAAAACAAATAACTCCATTTAAAAATGGGCAAAGGATCTAAATAGACATTACTCAAAATAAACATACAAGCAGCCAAGAAGTACATGAAAAAATGCTCAACACCATTAATCATCAGGGAAATGAAAATCTAAACCCCATGAGTTATTACCTCACACCTGTGAAAATGGCTATTATCAAAAAGACAAAAGATAGCAGGCTTCAAAGACAGATGGGAGAAAAGAGAACCCTTGTACCCTCTTAGTGGAAATGTAAATTAGTACAACCATTATGGAAAACACTATGGAAGTTCCTCAAAAAATTTAAAAATAGAACTATCATATGATTGAGCACTCTCATTTCTGGGTACATACCCAGAGGAATTAAAATTACTATCTCAAAGAGATATCTGCACTCCTATGTTTACTGCAGCACTATTCACAATAGCTAAGACACGAAGTCAGCCTAAGTGTCCATCAAAAGATAAATGGATAAAGAAAATATGATGTGTGTGCGTGCACACGCACACACACACACACACACACTGAAATACCATTCAGCCTTTAAAAGGAAAGAATCCTGTCATTTGAAATAACATAGATTAACCTAAAGAACATTATCTAAATGAATAAGCCAGGCACAAAAAGATAAATACTACCTGATCTCATTTATGTGTGGAATCTAAAAAAAGTTGAACTTATGGAAGCAGAGAATGGGGCTGGAAGGTGAGGAAAATGATGAGATGTTTGTCAAAGGGTACAAAGTTTCAATTAGGCAAGATGAATAACTTCTGGATATCTAATATACACCATGGTGACTATAGATAATAATATTGTATTGTACACTTAAAATTTGCTATGAGAATAGATCTTAAATGTTCTCACCACACACACAAAAAAACTATGTGAGGTGATGGATATATTAATCAGCTTGATTGTGGTAATCATTTCTCAGTGTATACATATATCACAACATCATGTTGTATACTACAAATATATACAATTTTCACTTGTCAGTCATACCTCAATAAAGCGGAGGGTGGGGAAGATATCACACAAGTAGTTTATAAGATAGCGACAGAAAATGTAATCCAAAAAGAGAAGTAAAATTTTGCCTTAACCACAAAGACTGAAATTAAGCATTGTTGAAAATCAGAATTAAATTTGCCCTGAGCTTCCCATCAGCCAAGGTTAAAAAGGAGACCAGATAAATTATGCAATTCTTATCCTCTGAAAGAAGGAAGTACACCAAATTTTCAGTAATGAAAGACTTTTTTTGACACTAGAAATCTGACATCTTCATACAAAGTATGGTGAGACACTTAAAAGATAAGGAATTCAATAAGAGTTTTACAAACAATAAGTATGAGTGATCTTCATATGGCTACTTTCTTTCTGCCACCATAAAAACCAAAAGTATATCATTAAGGTGAGGTGGTTTCAAGTATTGGAAGCAATGAAGGGGAGTAAACCAAGGTGATTCAGGTAGATTGATATAAAAAGAAACAGGGTTGGGAGTTTCCTATATAAACAACTTCTAAAAAAGAGCCTAAACTTTCATTTATCCCACAAATACTGATTCTGGGACTTCATCAAGCTAATATTATATTCAAAGTGCTTTCTAAATCATATTGCTTCAAAAGGAGAGCAGCCGACTTCATTCCGCTGGGTCAGGCACCCTTTGCTTCCTAACTGACTTCTTTCCTTTAATAGCTCTCTCCTGAGATGAGTCTAATTAATGTGAAATTCATCCTTCTCCTCACTGCCAGCAATATTTCAGGAGCTACTGGAAGTCAGGCAGCAGGAGTGATAATCATCGTGAAATCTCAGTGGTGGGATGGCAGAAGTTTCCAGGCAAAATGTGAAGTTTCCAGGTAAAAATTGACACATGTGTTCTATTTCTCCTTCTGTTTTCATTTTCATGAAGAATACTATGGTGGTAGATATGCAAAACTGGCCGAAATAATGTATTAGGGATAGCAAGTGATTTCTAGGATTATGTGAACACCACAGCCATAGCTACATGAGTTCTTGGTGGACATTTATTCTGTAAGGTGTGTGCATATACATAATAAAAATGTGTATATATGCATGTAAGTGTGTATATAAATATATACACACAAGTATATATACATATACACACACATACATACGTCTTTACTGGGTCTTAAAATACCAAGAGGTCCTCTCACTTAGTGCTCCTCACACTTTAAAATACATGAGAATCACCTAGGGATCTTGCTAGATATCTATTCTGATTCAGAATATGTGGGTGGGGGCTAAGAGTATGCATTTTTAACAAGCTTCAAGGAGATGGCCATACCACAAGACCAGAAACCACACTGAGCAACATGACTCTCACACTGGCCAGGCCAGTCTGAAGGAAACTTCAAAGTAGAAGAGGATCAACTGCCAATCTGCCAGGGAAAACAAACAAGCAAACAAAACAACTGCAGCAGCCACATGTCAAAGAATGGAATCTGCTGAGACAGCGGGAGTCAGAGACTGCAATTGAAATGTCAGCCAGTAAGTTTTTCTTGATTGCCTTTGCATGTTTTCTTATCAACCTTTAAATTCCTATCTGTCCACTAAAGCTCAGTTGAACTACGGCTTCCTAACTCTATAACTTTACCTCATCTTGATTGTCTCTGCTTGAATCTGCAGCAAGAAATGAAGATCTGAAATGATAAATATAAAAGGTATATTTTTCTATTTTCTTTTCTTAATTTCTTTTAAAAACATGAGATTACATAAAGCAATAATTTTAACACTGTATTTGTGGATTTACAATTTATATAGAGGCAATATGTAGAAAATAATAGCACAGAAGTGGGGAAAAAATGGAGCTACATTAAAGCAAAATTATTATATATTACTGAACAACCACCAAGAAAAAAGACATCAAGACAACATCACAAAAACGCTTCAGGTCAATATTCCTCATGAATACAGATGTAAAAATCTTCAACGAAATATTAACAAACCAAATTCAGCAATATAAGAAAAGGAGTATACATGATAGCCAAGTGGGATTTACCCATGAATGAAAGGTTCACTTAAAGTCCAAAAACCAATTATTATAAAACACCAAATTAATAAAATAAATGATAAAAATCATATGATCACAGATGTAGAAAAGCCCTTGACAAAAATCAATTACCCATACATAACAAAAACTCTCAGTAAACTAGAAATATAAGGGAAATTACTCAACCTGATAAAAGGCATGTTAAAAGAATGCTACAGATAAACCCATAGTTAAAGCGGAAAGACAGAATGCTTTAACCAGGGTTGAGTACAAGGCAAAAATGTCCCCTATCACCACTTTCATCTAGCATTGTACTAATCATGCTGGCCAATGAGATAAGACAAGCCAAAGAAATTAAAGCCATACAAATTAGAAACTTAGAAGTAAAATGTCTTCTTTCGTAGACAATATAATCCTTTATTTAGAAAATCCTAGGAAAACTTTTAAAAACTTACTAAACATAATAAGTAAATTTAGCAAGGTTATAGGATACAAAGTCAGTATAGAAAAATTAATGGTATTTCTATACTAGAAACAATACAAAAATACTTGTAAACTAAGAAAATAGTTTCATTCCCAAAATAATCAAAAACAGCGAAATAATTACAAATCAATTTTTAAATAGATGTTTCACATCTATACCCCAAAATGTATAAAACATTACTAAAAGAAATTAAAAGATTTCTAAATAGTTGGAGAGTCATTCCATGTTCAAGGATTGAAGATACGATTTTGGGAGATTTTCCCCAAATTAATCCATCAATTTAACACAATAACTATCAAAATTGCAGGGGTTTTTTTTGTAGAAATTAATAAGCTGATTCTAAAATTTATACAGAAATGAAAGACCTAGAATATCCAAAATAATTTTTATAATGAACAAAGTCATAGGACTTTCACTACCTAATTTCAAAACTTACCGTAAAGCTATGGTAATTAAAACAGTGTGATATTGGCATAAGGAAAGACATATAGATCAATGGAAGAGAATAGTGAGCACAGAAATTAACCCTTACTTGTGGGTCAATTAATTTTCAATGAAGTTGCCAAGGCCATTTGTGGGGAAGGGGTAGGGAAAATGAGAAAGGAAATGGGCCTGAGACAATTAGATATCTGCATGTGAAAAAGTGAAGATGAACAGCCACCTGACACCATGTACAAAAATTTGATTGAAATGGATCATAGACATAAATGTAAGAGCTAAAACTGTAAAAACTACGAGGAGAAACAGTAGGAAAAACACCATTGTGACCTTGGATAAGACCACATTTTTCTCAGATTTATAACATCAAAAGTACAATTTGTAAGAGAAAAGAAGGATAAATTGAATTCAAGAAAATTACATATTTTGATCTTCAAATGGTATCTTTTAGAAAATGAAAAAACATGATGCAGATATGGAGAAAATATTTTCAAAACATTTATCCGATAGAAGACTTGTATCCAGAGTCTGTGTGTGAGCGTGTGCGTGTGTGTGTGTGTGTGTGTGTACACTCATGACTCAGTAAGAAGACAAACCAAGTACAAAATAGGCAACAGATTTGAACAGGTGCTTCAACAAAGCAATATTAAGCTCATGAAAAGATATGCAACATCATTTATTGCACTTCTCTATGGCTGAGAAGTGCTTTAGGCCTTTCCAATTCAGTGATTATGAAGTCTTAAAATATTCTCCTTTTTAAAAAGTAATGTCTTTTCTTTTGAAGCACTTTGTCATTCATTACTCTGTGGGAATTTTTCCATTCTTAGAAGAATGTAGGAAACATTTTTAAAAATAGCATTTGTAGTCACCTTCTATTGGTTTATTTGAATGATTGTCAAGCTTATTCCCCTCAAAAGATGAGACTGCTGAGATAAAGGCTAAAGATTCTTACTGTTGTTAGAAGACAGACAGTTTTGTAAAAGAGAGAACATGGGGACCTCAAGAAAATTAAGGTGACCACTATCCATTGAAGGGCCACTGTCCACTATACAAATGTCAACAAGGTTCTTAAGCCTGACTAGCAAATTGCTTGAAATTTCTAACATTGTCCAGCATCTTTGAACAAAAGCTTTAGCATTTCCACGAAGGCTGGTTCATAATGACAACATGTTTCTTGAGAGAAGAAGGTAACTAGAAGCACTTTAGTTACCATATGCATGAGGCTGGTTTGACAGTGGCATGAGTCACTGTAGACATCGCTCCTGGTGGGGGCAATGGATGTGCAGGCAGGAACAGAGTGGCATCAAGTCAACAAGCTCCCATCTGTTGTGGTCCGTTCTTAGCAAGGCTACGCCTGGTTTCCATGCCAGCTGCCCATGTGCCCTGCTCCCCCACCTCCTCAATGTCCTGGTCCCTGGGGGACCCTCAGGCATGAGTGGTTACAGAAGAGTCTTCCACACAGAAAAGGGAGTGATGTTTTTTCAGCATTGTACAGAAGCAAAGGAAAGCAGGATAGGAATGGAGCTGTTTTCTCCCGACTCTACTACACAAACTAAACCAACATTTACTGGGCACATACCATCTGTGAGGGAATGTTCCAGGTGGCAGATAATTGAAGACAAACATAACATAGACCCTGCCACCAAGAAGCTTACAACCTCGTTCAAACGAGAGGGAAAAGACAACAATTAGTCACCTTCGATCTCAATGATCTCCTAAGGAGGCCAATTAGTTCTAGAGCAGATGGGCACCGTGGCCCCTGCCTGATCACCAGCTAGGACTGTGAAGCATGCCCAGCTCCTGGAGCTGCAATCTGTTCCGGAGCAGACACCTGTCCACAGATGGTTCCTTCTGAACAACCAGAAGGGGTTCCTGTCACTTAGCAGACCTTGGAACAACATACCTCTTCTAAGTGAAACAAGCAACCTCAACTAGAGGAAGTACATTGAAAGCATTAAAAGATCTGGATTTTTTGTTGTTGTTTTTTGGGTTTTTTGTTTTATTTTATTTTTTGCCTATTAAATTAATAAGCACATGTCCAAGGTGAGAAATTTAATTAAATTTGATAATGACTCACTAGAATCATATGAAAATGTACCAAGAGGGGAGGAAAGAAGGAAGGGATGAAAAGAGAAAGAAGGAAGGTAGGAAGGGGAGGAGAAAGAGGAGGGGAAGGGAGGAGAGAGAAAAGTTGGACTACTTTAATATGCCAGGTTGAGGCACACAAGAAAAGCAAACAGTGTCTTTCTCTTCTTGATTGTTCCACAGAATTTTATTTTCCAGAGAACCCAGGTGATTTTGTAAGGAAAGGAACAGGTATGATTAGGAGAAAAGCTAGAAGTAGGGGCACCAGGCAGCCACTTTGAACTTCTGCAGGTCTGAGGGGATCCTTGGATGACAGCCTCAGAGAAAGACAGGGGCCATTTAAAAGGAGGAAGTGGCCCTCACCACAAGCAAACCTACCACATGAAATGCCCACCTACACTTGCAGACCACTGGGCAGTTCCTGAAGCCCGTGCACACATTCACCTTTGTCATCTCAATCACTCTGGGAGAGAGGCAGGGCAGATGTCCTGTCCTTGTTTGTTCAGATGCAGAAACTGAGTTTCCTCCAAATCTTCTGGCTGCTCCCACAGCAGTTTTTCTACCGCTGCTTGGCAGGGCTTCTTCCCTGCCCTGGAGCCTAAGAAACTCCCTCTCTCAAAGAGTGAAGTCCCAGCTGGCCCAAAATGTGATTCAGGGCACAGAAATCCACTCCATGTGCACACACTCAGGACCGCACGGATCCTGTACATCAAAGCGTGGTTTTCCTTTGTGAGTAATGATCAGGATCCATGAGAACACAAGGACTGTAATAGGTTGTGGACACTGTGTGAGTTCTCTAAGGGACAGAAAAGTCACACACACTCAGGGGACAGCCTGACAGCTGCTGTGTCTTGGGCCCAAGGCTCTGGAGCCTCAGAGAACCAAGTGCTGCCCCACTGTGTGTGTCCATGAAATAGGGACAGGGACACATCTGCCAGCTAAACCCGGGCAGGCACCGCCCACACACTCCCTCCCCTAGGGCTGAGAGCCACAAGCAAGGAGAGGTTAGAAACCTAAGGGCCTCCTCTGCCCAGCCTCACTGCTTGACAAGCAGCACGCGCTTGCGAGGTTTTCTTTATTCCTTCAGAGAAAAGCTAATGGAGGGGTCTGTGGCTGTCCCTGTTAGTATCTCAAGGGGAAAGCAGAAACTAATAACCCTGGCCAATGAGGAGGAAAACTGCTGGTGGCTAAGGAGAGTGCAGCAGCAGCGTTCCCAGGAGGTTTGAAATTAGACGATGAATGTGTTAGCAACAGCGATGTTTTGATAGTAACATTGACAATGCTCCCAACTGCCTGCCCTGGGCACTTCAGAGCTGCATGCAGCCTGCTCGCCTTTATTTTGAAACTACTCAGTGTTCCTGATAGGTTGACCAGCACAGGGGAGAGTCCATCTCTCCACAGTGCTCCCAAGCCCTTTTGGCACAGAAGGGCTGTTTGGTCGGTAGCATTTTATTTCTAAATGGACACAAAGACCTGCTTCTCGTGCCTTCTCTTTGGCTAAGACTATGCCAATATTGGTTGCCAAAGTATTTTAAAGCAAATCCTAGATGTCATTTCACCCTAAAACTAACAATGAGTCTCTTAAAATTATGGACATTTTCAAACGTAATCACAACGCTACTATCAAACCTACAAAGGCTAAAGAACAATTGCTGGGAGTTATTTAATAAATAATCAAATTGTGTGATTTTCTCAAAAAAAAATGTCTTTTTACTGCTCAAATCAGGTACAGCCAAGTTCCATTTGTAGCATTTGGTTGTTTTTTCTCTTGAAGTGTGTTTTCTTCTAGAGAAGTCTCATCTCCCTTTTTCCCCTGCCATTGCCTGGTTATAGAAACCAGTCAATTGTCCTGTAGAATGTCCCACATCTGGATTTGTCTGTTTGCTTTTTTGTGGTTTCCTTTTCCTCCCTGTTCTCCTGTACACTGAGCTAGAGGCTTGATTAGAGTCAGGTAGGGGTATACGTGTGTGTGTATGTGTGTGTACAGATAGATTCAAGTATATCTGTACACACACACGACTTTAATCAAACTTCTAACTCAATATACATATACATATTGATATATATACATATACACACACACATATATATGGCTAGGTAACAGACATCAGCTACATACATATATGTACATATGCAAGAATACTTCATAGGTGGTGCTGTGTTCTTCCTGTTGCATCTCATAGGAGGTAACCACATCTGGTTCTCCCATATTTAGTGATGCTAATTTAACTCTGTAGATTACCTGGTGATTGATAATCCCACCACTGTATCATATGAGGTCACACTCTCTTGATGAAAGCAACCAAGCCCAGATCAAAATGCATTCCAGGAGCTGGAGAACAAGGCCTCCAGCCTAGGCTCTGCCCCCAATTTCTTCCCCTAGTCGGGTTACAGCTAATCATGGGCACAGCAGCATAACTGGCCCCTAACCTCTGACTCTCAGCAAAAATTAGCTTTCTGGTAGCTACTGGATTGAATGATCAGGCTTAAAATATAAAACTCTCCAAAGAAAACAGCCTGGGTAACATGAGGTACATACATACTCTGTAATGCTCCAAGTCACTTAAACTTGTCTGAATCTCCAACTGTAAAATAAGAAGGCCTCAATCTCTTCCAGCTCAAAATTTCTATAAAATAAAGTATTTTTATTTATCCTTTGAACATACATCCTTGCTGCGCCTAGACCCCTTACAAAATTGAAAACAAAAACAAAACAAAAAATAGGAACTACTAAGGAGAAAAGAGCCAGGAACAATGTTCATCCAAGCCAATCGATTTTTACTTTCTGGGCATTACAAATTTGCTCTTCTGTGCGCCGACTGTATGATGAGCAGCTGAGCCACTTTAACAGAAATTCTTTAAAGAAAATGTAAACAAACGCTTGTTGCTTGGTCCTTGAAATTTCTCAGTCTTAGTTGTTCAATTTGTCTGTGGTTCTCTGAGATACTCCAGATATCCCTCCAAACCTCCCAATAAATTTCTATCTTTTTTTCTTTTTTGACTTAGGATAGCCATATTGGTTTCTATCATTTTTTACCAAAAGAACTTTTATTGATATACCACCCATCCTCCAAGGCCCAGCTCAGATGCCAACACTCCTTGAAGACTTGGGCTGCACTGGCCATAGTGATATATCTCTGTCCGTATGTTCTGGTGGCAATTATCTGTGTAATTCACCTGCAACATTTGCTGTACTCACACTTGTACTTAACATCTCATGTGCTTCCACACTTAAATAGTCTACTAGATTGGGAACAAAGGGACCCTATGCTACAAAGCCAATCCCTTGATACCATGAATATGTCATGTCATTGACTCCTATTCACCACCCAGTACCCATTTTCAAATGAGGTGAGACTAAAATTCTTATTGTCTAAAAGCACTGATTTTCCTTGACCTGTGCTAACATACTTCCACACTTTACATGATTGACAATGCACTACAATTATTGCAGTTGGTGGGTTTACCATACTTCTTTTTATCTGCCCAAGAGCTGGCATAAGTGTTGGACACAGACATAATTTAGTAGATACGAGTTGATTCAGCGCCCGGCCCTGCAGCTATCCCTGATCCTGTGTGGAGCAAACATCGACTGGTAGAACAGACTGGCACTGGGTTACCGGGCTGTTTCCACTGAGATGGAGCAAAGCTAAGAAGAACAGCACCTTTGGAAAGCCAAGCCATAGCCTCAAAAGGCTGTACTGGAAAAAATTAAGAAAGATGCCTCTTCTCTATACTTGCAGTTCTGCACCTAAGGGACAACTTGGTGTGCAGAGTATGAGCTGAATTCCAACCCCCACTCAACCTTTGGCTGGTATTTTTGAGCAGTGTACAATCTAAGCAACCTCATATGATATAGTTAAGGTACCCTGGACAGACCCAGAAGTCAGTCTCTCAAGGCAGCCTTGCAGGATTGAGCCTGTGTCCTCTGCTCTCTCTTTCCCACCGCACTCTCTAACACCAAGCACAACAGCAGGAGTCAGTTACTGGCCACCAGGAGTACTGCCTATGAATTCAATCTCACTCAGGCTGTGCTTTGGAGAGCTCTGAACACCTCCTGTGTCCCTGCTTCAGATCCCTGGGACTTCACCTGTCACAGGCCTTTCAGTTTGTTGGCCACCTCTTGACTCTTCCTCCACTGTGGCTACCCAATATATCTCCAGTGTATCCCAAATGAGGAATTAATCTTGTTTCATTCCTTGCTATGGATTTTTATTCCCAAATATAAACAAGAAAAACAAACTAAGACTATTTGGGACCAAGGACAGATAGGCTTTGAAAGTAACAGGGCTGAACATTTTAAATCATAGGTAAAGGTCAGACCCCCCACAAAATGTAATCTATTCAAAATTTTAAAGCAAAATATCAAATGTTCCTATTTGTTTTAAAGTTGCATAGACTTAACTTTAGTGTTTTTTTTTATTTCTTAAAAATAATCTTCTTAATAGTTTAAAATAATTTAAGATCCTGAATTTGATGAACATCTAGAAACAGATGTTTTAAGGAGTTAGGTTTCCTAAAATCTGGATGAACTATGTATTGATATAAATGGAAAGTTATCTGATCACAGTTTTAAAAATAATTCTAGATTTTTCAAAATCAGAGACTGGATTTTTCAAAATGAGAGTTATCTTACGCAAATGTTTTTTACTTATTCGTTTAATACATTTCCAAATAAAGCTCAATATAATAGCCGCATATACAATTTGATATCCACAACTCAATTTATAATTGTATTTTCACTCCGAGAGTCTTAGATAATACTATTTTTCAAACCGAGCCCTTTGTTAAATGAGTCTCAAAGTACACTACTAGCAAGACTGTGGCATCAATAATTATTGACAGCATGATCCTGGTGTCTATATTAATATAGAAGCAGTAGAAGCAATCCTGACCTCTTAGACCAGTGCAGAGAGAAGGCACACATAAAAATTGATCAAGACCAACTGTCATCAAACAATACATTATTAGCTTTCAATAATGTTAATATGGCATAAAATAGCAGCAACACAGACCTCATAGGGAGGTGGAACCCAGAAGGAGTATTGAAAGAAAGATAGAAGTTTAAAAGACACTGAGGGAGGGAGAGTAGAGACGAGAGGAGACAAACCATTGGATTGAAGTCCCAGAGGAAGGGACGACAGGGAAGAATAAATGTCTAGGCCTGATTGCAGCACACGGGGCTGTTGGAGGGAGTGGAAGATTAGTGTGGAAGGGAAGGTGGAGCTAATATATAATCAGCCTTAGTTGCTTTAAATAAAATCAGTACTAATAATTAGGGAAAGGTTGACCAGATGATTCTTCAGCCCAGCTCAGTAATTCCCTAGTTTGATGTATGACGCATTTTCTGTTCCTCTGAGCACACATCTACCTGAGGAGACATGATGAATGCATGAAAAACAAAAATAACAAACCAACTGCATCAGAATTCCTGGTGATGAGACAGCAGCATCAGTTGCTGCTAAAACTTCCCAGGTTATTTTAATGCCAACCAAGGCTGAGAACTGACTTAGAGAAAGGAGCTGGTGGAGAACCACTGTTTTACATTGATAGCAGCTTCAGCAGTTCTGTAACCACCAACACACTCCTCCCAAGGAGGAAGCATATTTTAAGAGAGAGCAAAGGCTTAGGCTAAAGCCCAAAGGGATGACACAAATTGGAGCCTCCCCCAAGTCTCCAGAAACCAAAGGCCATCTCTGCCCTCTCTCCTTAAAGAAGAGAAAGGAGGAGAGATAGAATTTAGTAATTGATTATTATTTCATAACACTTGTTTGACCATGAGGAGGCATCCCAATGAGCCAAACTTTGCCTGTTACAAACTGGAATTCTTTTTATGGCACATCATTAAGTTATATCCCTTCCAACTTTGTAAGTGCTAACACCATGAGTGCAACTCACTGTTCCAAGTCCAAGAAAAAAGCTGTGGTGCAAAGTGCAACTTCAAAAGCATGCCCAAAGCCCGAATCTCAGCTTCATCGACATTTGACTCAAAAGGTTAAAATGACATGATTTCAAATCAGTTGTAGGTCCCCAAAATCCAGCTTTGGGAACATGAGACTAGATGACAACCTTTGTGACTGCTGATGGGTAGAGACTCCTTCAAGGCAGTCCGACCTCTCTCCATCTACTACTGAATCAAAGCATATCTAAATGAAAAGCAAAGAATTCACAGAAGGCATGATTGAAAAGAATCTGAGGAATATTCTTCTGTAAAGGGATCTCTAAATTCAGGCATGAGAAGGTAACACCTTGATAACAAGAGTGTTAACAAGCAACCCTTTCACTTACATCACATCAACAACTTCAGATGCCTGGTCTCCCATAGGCCCGTGCCAGTTGCTAGCAAGGAGAACTTGACTTTACTTTTACACTCTAAGAGTGGTCAAGGGTCTGTAATCTTCCTAGCCAAGCCTGCTGAAGGGGGCTTCTGCCCTGTAAAACTTAAGGAAATGTCACTCATGTTGTAGTCTATTCAAATGTATTCTCTTGGAATTACAGGAAATAGAGAAGGTTAGTAAATACTGGGATTGAAAGAGTTATGAACAGAGTATGTAACTGCTAACACTTAGAGAAGACTTTTCTCTAAAATAGAACTCTCTTACAACCAATTCGAAATAGGATCTAACAGGGGAAAGATTCTGGGATCCGGAGGGACACAGCAAGATTGCCCCAAGGTGACCATGGCAGAGCACAGAAGCCAAAGAGAGCTGGCTCATCATGACAGAAGTTTCTTTTTTTTTCTTTTTTATATTAGCATATTATGGGGGTACAAATGTTTAGGTTACTTATATTGCCCTTGCCCCACCCGAGTCTGAGCTTCAAGCGGGTTCACCCCCTCAGATGGTGCACACAGCACCCATTAGGTGTGAATATACCCATCCCCTTCTCCCCCCTCCCACCTTCCTGACACCTGATGAATGTTATTGCTATATGTGCACTTTAGTGTTGATCAGTTAAAACCTATTTGATGGTGAGTACATCTGGTGCTTATTTTTCCATTCTTGGGATACTTCACTTAGTAGAATGGGTTCCAGCTCTATCCAGGATAATACAAGAGGGGCTACATCACCATTGTTTTTTGTGGCTGAGTAGAACCCCATGGTATACGTATACCACATTTTATTAATCCACTCATGTATTGATGGGCACTTGAGTTGTTTCCACATGTTTGCAATTGTGCTGCTATAAACCTTCGAGTGCAGATGTTATTTTTATAGAATGTCTTTTGTTCTTTTGGTTAAATGCCCAGTAATGGGATTGCTGGATCAAATGGTAGCCACATGTAGAAGACTGAAACAGGAGCCACACCTTTCACCTCTCACAAAAATCAACTCATGGTGGATAACAGACTTAAACCTAAGACATGAAACTATAAGAATTCTAGAAGAAAATGTCGGAGAAACTCTTATAGATATTGGCCTAGGCAAAGAATTTATGAAGAAGACCCCAAAGGCAATCACAGCAACAACAAAAATAAATAAATGGAACCTGATCAAATTAAAAAGCTTCTGCACAGCCAAAGAAACTGTCACGAGAGCAAACAGACAACCTACAGAATGTGAGAAAATTTTCTCAAGCTACACATCCGATAAAGGGCTGATAACTAGAATCTAAATAAAACTCAGGAAAATCAGCAAGAAAAAATTCAAACAACCCTATCAAAAAGTGGGCAAAGGACATGAACAGAAACTTTTCAAAAGAAGACAGACTAATGGTCAACGAACATATGAAAAAATGCTCAACAACTCTAATCATCAGGGAAATGCAAATCAAAACCACAATGAGATACCACTTAGTTCCAGTGAGAATGGCCTTTATCAAAAAGTACCAAAATAATAAATGTTTGCGTGGATGCGGAGAGATAGGAAGACTCATACATTGCTGGTGGGACTGCAAGCTAGTACAACCTCTGTGGAAAGCAAAATGGAGATACCTTAAAGAGATGCCAGAAGTTTCTGATGATGGTGGGGATGGGGTTCCCCACAAGGGAAATTCAGTACACTCCTGACCACTTTGGATTGTGTTTACATTGTTTATAAAATGCAAATGATAATAGCTTACATACTAGTGTTGTTGTGACGATTCATGAAATTTTGTTTGTAATATTTCTAGCACAATAAATACTGATGTATTGTCTTCTTGCTAATAAAAATATTATTATTAATATTTCTCAAGCTAGTATGGAACCTGAAAGAATATTAGAGAGTATGGCCTAACTTCACAAATACACTACACCAACACATACCATCTATGCAAACATATGTCCTATCTAATTTGCTATTTTCTAACACCTGGAGCAGAGTGCTAATATGAAAGATGAACATAGAGTCTTACAGCAAGGTTAGACTTGGTGAGGTCATTTAGTCCATGCATCTGCCTCTTGGTAGATAAGACATCTAAAAAGGCTCTTTCCTCAGCATCTTCAATGATGGATTCAAGGAATTCACTCTCCTTTTATTCCCTAAATATGAAGGAAAACTCTGAATATAACTTAAGTATATTCAAAGAGCATCTGCTATTGCCTATGTATGCTCTCAGCTTTTTACACTTTTTAAAAAAATTCCAAGGGTAGGGTATTAGTATGCTAGGGCCACCATAACAAAATACCACAGACTGGGGGGCTGAAGCAACAGAAATTTATCTGTCATAGTTCTGGAGACCACAAGTACAAGATCAAGGTGCCAGCAGGTTTGGTTTCTCCCAAGGCCTCCCTCCTAGACTTGCAGACAAGTCTTCTCACTCTGCAATCACATGGCCTGCAGGCTGCACACACATGTTCCTGGTGTCTCTTCCTCTTCTCTTAAGATCAATAGTACTATTGGATTAGGACCTCACCTGTATGATCTCATTTAACTTTAATGACCTCTTTAAAGGACCTATCTCCAGATACAGTCACACTGGGGGTTAGGACTTCAACCAATGAATATTTGGGGGACACAGTTCAGTCTTTAACAGATAATATCACTGTAGAAGGGCCCTCTGGTATCTGTACAATGCCCTGCTCTTCTCCTGTGTGAGCTTCAATGGGAGACATGAAGTGAGAGAAGATACAGCTTTGGCCATCTGGAATTCATCATCCCATCATGAAGAAGACACTTTCTCTACAAACACGGGGCTCTCAGGGAAAAAATACAAGCAAGGTCTCAAGGCAGTGCACAAGGCAGGAAGCGCTGTGAACTTAAAGGGAACTTTCCTTGTGGGCATGCATGCTCCAGAAACATCCCTAGAGGGGATGGGAAGTCGGTGTCCTGTTCTTTAACCATGTCCTTCAATTTTGTCATATTGATTGGTTTATTACTCCAATCAAGTACAGACACAAAATGTTTACTGCTTTAGCAAACAAAAACCCTAACCCTTTATCTACTCTCCCACAGGACCTACACAGACTTGCCAGCAGGCCTCTCTAGGACTCATGCCACCTTCCCCTGTCCCAGGACCCACTCACAGCTCCAGTCCCATCCCACCCACCCCCCATGTGTGCAACAGCTGCTGGGCAGAGCCTCCCCTCTTTCAGGCTCTGCAGCTGTCTAGAGTGAAGGTTCTTTCCATCCATTCATCAGACAGCCTTCATTCCCAGACCATTTCATTTACATGCCAACTGAACCACTTCTTGGGCTATCCGTGAATCTCATTATCTATAAAATGGGGGTAATACTCCATTGGCTGGATTGTCAAGGGGACTACATAGAAAACCATGTTATAAACCTTCTAGTCCAATGGACATATAGTACCACTAATGCTTGATTAATGTATTTCTTATATCTTTATTTCTTTGCTGCTCAAACAAATGGAGGGAACATCTGAAAGCAGGAATGAGGAGGCTGGTAAAGGGGCTGTGCCTGGGCCAACAGCACTGGATCCAACCGAAGGAGCAGGACGGGGTCTCAGAGTGCCACATCGGGCCCACAGAGAGTGCGCCTCGTAGGTGCGACATGCACCATCTTCTCAATCCAGATAAAGCAGAACTGAGACAAAGTCATTAAATGAAGAAGCAACAGACAGCAGAAGGCCAAACTGTGTTCTGGGGTTAGTAGGATTGTGACCAACATTCTTGGAAATGTTCCTGCAATCGGGACTGCAGCCTCCCGTGCAGGTCCAGGCAACACAGGCTGTGCCAACTGGGCACTTTAATCCAAAGGGAATACCAATATGACACTGGTTTTGATAACTTCAGCAAAATATTATACAATGGCTGTTCTAGTTCTCACTGATTCAGTAGACTTACACAGGTACACACACTTCAATGTGGTGAATAGCTCAGTCAGTCTATAAATAACAAAATGATTGTGGAGGCATTAAGTTGAAGGCACCGTACTAGGGTTGCAGAATTGGAGAAGGGGGAAGATTGGCATAATAAGGAAGCATAACACATACCCCTGCCCAAAGACCTTAGTCTAGTGAGGCAGATGACACAAAGCACATGAAAAATAAAAATCAGGACTGGAAAACTTGAGCTGAGGGGAATTTTCAGAAAATGAGTCATTGCGGATATGTGGGTTTTCTAAAGAGCTCAATACTATGCAAACTTGGGCATGAACCACTGGACTTTTCTCACAGAACTGGGAGTATTGACCATTTCCCTGAGCCTTTGACTATTTGTTTTTACTACAATTCTCACAACGTGAAAGTTTTTCCTAGGAATAAACAATCTAAAAGGTTTTACCTTGGTTAAGTTTTTGGGTTGTCACAGATTTTTCATAGTCATTCAAAAGTATTTTTTAAGCACTAGCTTGTACTAGCTTTCACTGGACTCAGGATTGAAGAGGATACAATTAAGTGGTAGCCTCATATTTTCCTGCAAGAACCTTACATTCACTGGTGTGCAAAAGCCCCCTCGTACCAGCTTGTGAAAACCATTTGCTAACTTTCCAGGCATCTTGTGAGCTGGTTGTTAAGCAGAGATGCAATTGCTCAAATAACAGCCGACCAAAAGATATCCATGTCCTAATCCCTGGAGCTTGTAAATGTTTACTTACATGACAAAAAAGGGGGTAAAGGGAACTTTGCCAATATAATTAAGGTTATTGAGATGGAGAGATTATCCAGGTGGCCCCTGAATACAATCACATATATGCTTACGAGAGGATCGTGGAAGGAGATTTGACACACACAGAAGAAGAGAAGGTGCTGTACCCATGGAGACAGAAATTGGAGTGATGCAGTCATCAACTAAGCAACGCCAGGAACCACCAGAAGCTGGAAAAGAAAAGGAATGTATGCTCCCCTAGAATTTCTGGAGGGAATGCATTCTTGCTAACACCTTGGTTTCACTACCATGTAACTGATTTTGGACTTCTGGCCTCCAGAATGAAGAGAATACATTTTTGTTGCTTTAAGTCACCAAGTTGGTAGTCATTTGTTACAGAGTCATAGGAAACGAATATAGGTGAGTAGCATGAAATCAGCCATGGTGGGAATACTTACAGCATAGAAATTGGCAAATGCTACAGATCAGGGCTTTTAGTTTCAGAGAACTAGTTTGCTTACATTATATCTGGCTAGTTCAGCCTTAGACAAACAACTAGAAAATGTCACTTCATGGCACAACATGACATGATGGGATGGGATGGGATGCACTGGAAAATGCACTCATCTTGTGACCAGAACTGTTATTAGGTAGATCTCTTCACCATTTTTCTCTGGTTTCCTTCCTGAAAAAATGAGAGCTTCAAAACGAACTCATTCACATTCATCCTAGAAACATTTCCTATGCCCCCACCATGTACCAGAAATGGCACTGAAGGTACAAAGGTGAGCAAGACGCAATGCCTGTCACTCTCATTCAGACATCAGAGAGCTAAGTAACAAAAAATGCCAGTGTGAGGGTAAAGGTCAAAGGTGACTACTGAGGTGTTTCCCATCCCTGTGATTTCCACTCTTTCCAATCCTAGTACCAAATCACTGAGGTATTTTATCACCGTGGAGTGGAGCTATTAGAGGGACATTACTATGGTCTGAATGTTTGTGTTCCACCAAAATTCCTATGTTGAAAACCTAATCACTAATGTAATAGTATTAGGAGATGGGGGCTTTGAGGGGTGATTAGATCATGATAACGAAACCCTCACAAATGGGATCAGGGTCCTTATAAAAGATGATGCCCCAGAGAGCTGCCTTACCCCTTTTACCACATGAAGTTACAGTGAGAAGGCACCATCATGTACTAGGAAGTGGGTCCTCACCAGTCACAGAATCTGCCAACATCTTGATCTTGGACTTCTCAGCCTCCTGGACGGTGAGAAATAAATTTCTGTTGCTTATAAGCCACCCACATATGGTATTTCATTATAGCACCCCACAAGGACTAAGGGATGTTCTCTGAAAGGGGCTAAGGTGGAAAGCTGTTTCTATGTTGAACTCAAGTTCAAACTGCTGTCTCCTAGCAAAGCTAAGCTGGGCCAAGTGCAAACCTGGATCCTAGCCACAGGCAGGTAGCATTTGTCAAACAAGAGGGTGCCACCCACTGGGTCACTGTGGAGGTGAGGCTTGTCACCAAAGATGCAGCTGTTGCCTGGGAAGCACCACCCTCTGACGCCATGTTAACAGCAACACAAACCACTGCTGATGGCCACCTGGGTCCCTGTTCTCTGCTTCTTCCCCATTACCCCTCTTAATTATCCTCACTGAGCGCTCTGCTTAAAGTTTTAAGATTTCAGGCAACTTCCTCCACCCAGGTGCCATCTGGAGTTGACATCCAGAGGTAAGGGTGACTAATAGAAAACAATCTAGCCTTTCCTCTTTAAGACACCACATCTCAAGGGCCTTACTCTGACCTCCAAGTAAACCCTTGGGCATCCTTTCAAGCTACAGATGCCAGCAATCACCAGTCAGAGTAAATGCCCCATGAGTTTGTCCTCTATGAGAGAGGTGATATAGGTGCTACCATTAGGCAGTTTGCACAGGATAATGAGTTTTGTCTTCCAGATGTGGGATCTATTTGGGACAAAATTCTACTTATCCCCTCATGTAAGAAACACTTATTAAGGAACCATATATGCCAGACACTGAAGTAGCTAGTGGGGATCCAAAGCAGGTAAAGGTAAAGGTAAAAAGCGACCCCTGCCCTCAGAAGGAGACTCATCCACATCAGCCAGTGTCACTGGTGTTATAAGATAAGGATACCAGGGTCCAGTGGGGCCTCAAGGGAGGTGGTGGAGAGTCACTCAAGAGGGCCAGGAAAGGCCTCATCCATGCAGGTGCATACATTCTGGGAAGATGGAGGCAGTGATGGCATTGCTTTTGAATTTCTCCAAATTCCCTCCAAGAAAACAGACAAACTAAGATAACCAAACAAAAATCCCACAGAAAAAAACTATCACAAGCCCCCAAAAAGAGTGGTGGGGACAAATAGTTGATAGCATCATAAACATTACTGGTGACAGCACGCAAGCCCCGTTCATGAGAAACTTTCATTTAGAGAGCCAATTAAGTACATGCTATACACAACCTAGAGAGCTAAGTGCTACAATCAGGGAAAAGGCCAAAGGTGAGCACTCAGGTTCACTCCTGTGTGCCCTGAAGTGTGGCCTGCGCCATTCTAGTCGTGTATTGTTCCTTAGGATGCCATCAGCAAGTAGCATTGAGAAATACTCAGCCACTCTCATGCTCTCCAATGGCAGCTCCGAGAATAAAGATCTCTGTGATTCGACTCATGGGAGGTCAGGTGAGGAATGAGACAGCAGCCCCGCTGTACTGCTGACTGGATGAACATCCTTTATCGAATGTCTGTAACCTCTCTAAGCCTTAATTTTCTCATTAAAAGTGAAGACAGATATAACTCGTATCTCACAGGCTATTGTAAGGACTGAATGGAATAATGCATGAGGGTAAACAGAAGTCTTTGCCAACTAAACACTGCTCCAAAGTATTCATTATTTCCACTCGTAGTCCCTCCTCTCCCCTATCCCCATGTGAGGAGTGGAGTTCCCTGCCCCAGGACTTTGGGCTCATCCACGTGACTTCTTTTGTTGAAAGGGATGTTAGCAGACCCGGCACAAACAAACTACGCTTGCACAGTGCACTCACCTCTGTCCCTCTGCAGCTGCCCTGGGAAGACCCCCCAACCCCAGCCTAGCCATGCAGGGGGCAGACCGAGCCCATCCTGCACGAGGAGCCAACCCCAGCCCACTCAGCACTGGAAGCAGCGCCAGGCAGCCAACTCCCAGCTGACCACAGACGTGTGAGCAAGAAGAAATAGTGGCTGCTTTACGCCGCTAAGTTTTAGGACGGCGTATTCCCTGGCACATGCGACCAACACACAGCCCCTTACTTTCCTCCTCAGCCTAAGAGGTCCTGGGAAAGTGGCAGCACTCTAGAAATCATGCTGATAAACTACAATGCAATTCACAACCTAGAGAGGTGAAAAGAAGAATGTTACGGCCAAAAGGAGGAATTGGCCTAAGGCCTAAAGGGTAGGTGAGTGTAGTTCTAGGACCACTTAGAAATTTCAAATTGTCCCTGCCCGACCTGCTCACCACCCAACGCCCTCCACTCCTGTGGATATTTGCCAGCCCGTGAGTAAGGAGGGGAGGGGACAGAGCACAGTGCTCCAGTCAGTGGTATCAGGAAAGCCATGGGCTGCAGAACAGAAAAATATCTGGAAGCCAGTGGGGATCGGCATGGCAAAGACGCAGCTGCCATTTGTCGCAGGCCGCTGCCCCCAACCACACATACATCTGACTAGTGCCAGCGCGCTCCTGAGAGCAGGCGTTAGGAAGTCCATGACACCCTGGAAAATATTTCCACCTAGTCAGTGTGATATTATGTAAGCACCAGTTAGTTTAAATTTAAATCCTAAGATAGAGTGCTTGACGCACAGCCCCGGGGTGGTCAGCTGGCCATGTGCTAAAAATAGTCACACTCCAGGAGGGGCTCCCACACATACCTTTGCTGTGTGTCAACATCCACAGTCCACAGCTCACTAATTACACAATGGATTTTAAAATGGACTGATGAAAGTAGAGTCCTAGGAATGAGCATAATGAATATTAGAAATTCAATCTCACTAAGGAAATTAAAGATGTTCAAGAGGCACAAGCTGGTAAGACGGTTGAGCGAGTCTATCCATTGCAAGAAGGAAGTGTTAGGATCCGGCCAGACTGGAAACCTGCGCGGGGCGCCGGAGACTTAATCCTCAATCAGATCCACACCCAGCTACTGATCAGATTAGGAGGATCACAGATTGCACAGCATCCCGCCTGGTCCTGTGACTATGTCTGAATCAAACGAGCAGACCACCCTCCCAGCAAGGTCTCCCGAGAGGAGAGAGAGGAGGATGTTATCAAGCTGATAGGACAGATCTGGGCACTGTTTTCTGCCTATCTTGCCACTGAATGTTTGTCTAACAAAGGTATGTGGCACAGAAAAGAAAGGTTATACATAGGCTGTAAAAGGAAAAAAAAAAAAAAGCCTTCTCTAATTTGAAAAAAATGACTCTGTAAAGATTATAAATTACAGAACACTTGAAAATAAAATTAAATATAATTTTGTTTAATTAGAATCTGCCACTAAGTGGCAAATAAGTACAGATGTCTAAAATTAGATGTTTTTACAATTTTAGATAACATGAATAAACAGTAAAAGAATTCATGCTTTAGAGTCATAATAAATCCTGATTCTTCCATCTACTAGCTATAAATCTGTCATGAACTTCAGCTTACTCATTTATAACAGAGGTCATATGTGCCTTAGAGCAGTGCTGTAAGGGCTTCACGGGATGATGCCGAGGATTATGAAAACAGGGAAAAGCACTGGGCATATTCGATGTATGAGTTCCCTCTCTCCCCTCACCCCCACATACAGAAGTCACTGAAGAACCTAGAAATGTGTCCAGTCTGTACACAAAGATGTAATTAATAGAAGCACAGCCTCGGGGATGGAAACATCATTCACCATGGCCACCTTGCTCAGTGGTTCTTCCAATACTGGTGTAGGGAATGGAGTGGTGTTGGCCAGTTACAGCAGAAAGTGGTTGTAACTGTTTAATATCCTTACGTGGAGCAGTAGAAACATGAGCAACCTCATTTCAAGCTATTCAATGAAATCCCAGTCCAGGAATCTTAGATCTGTGCCAGTGATGAAGCTGATACTAAAACCTCCCTTCTCCATGGTTCCTGCCAAGAGCACATTCCAGGCTCTGCTGGAGCTTTTTCATGTGCAAAAACATGTTACCTAGGCAAAAACTTAGGGGACTCTTCACCTTGTAACTATTTGTAAAGAAACTCTAAATCTAGATTCTAGATCCTCTAAATGTGTTGGTAACTATAGAATTTAGAGAAGAAAAAGTTTATAAGTCTTTGTTTTTAAAAAATGAATACTCTCATGTTATGGATTTCCAATGTATCCCATTATCTGGATTAAACTTCTATAGAAAGATATCTTGGGCAAATCACATCTCTACGTAGATTCAGGGCTTCCCTATATACAGTGGGCGCTGACAGGGGCTTTGAGGGTTACATGGTGGAATCAATGCTGCCTGGAGTCTAGTAACCTGGGCTCTGGTCCCAGCTCTACATGTGAATTTACACTGTCACTTAAAATGGCATCACCTTGGTAAGTAGCTCAATTCTTCTTGAATCCCAAGTCCCATATTTAATAAAAGAGAAGCTGATCTAAATTGTGTCTGATATTTCTTCCAACAGAAATATTACATAAGAATAAACTGGTTAAAAATAGCTACAAGCTTCTTTTTGTCTACTAAAATCTGGATAATCATTTTTCACGATGGCTCTCTTTGAATTCCACACAATTTTCTATTTACCCTTTGCCTGGTAGGTATGTAATGATCTTTCATTTGATATAAGTAATTTATTGTCCAATCTTGAAGTGGTTCCGTATTTCTGGGTGAATTCATCATGTCATCACTTTCATGACTGCGGTAGATTTAAATCCAAAGAATCAAAAATCAAACCAACTAATGATGTTAACAATAATTAAATCAACAACGCAATACCAGATTTTTATTTAATGCTTGTTGCATACCAGTCTCTGTAATAAGAATTTTTACATTCACTATCTCAGTTCATCCTCACAGGCACCCAATGATGTAGGTTCTACTATTGTCCCATTTTACAGATAAGGAAAACAGATTACAGAAGAATTGGGTCACTTGACTAAGATCACACAGCTAGTAAGTGATGGAGCTAAAAGCTGAAACTAAGTCTGTCTGATTCTGAATCCATGCTATTGCCTTCCTCTGTGGTACTCAGGGGTTCCAGATGCTTCCTTAATGAACAAACGGATTAAATGTCCAAGGATAGGTCACTTCCTTTCTGTGAAATTTTAGTTTTCTTATCTGTAAAATGACTGTTTTGGCAGATGGAGAGAGACAAAAAATAGCAAGTACAAAAGCCCAAAGGCAGCGGGGAAAGTGGAAACCTAGAGGAGAGAAAAGTCAAATATTGTTGTAAAAGGAGAAAGGAGAAAAATGGAGACGCACAAAGGAAAAAAAAGAAAAAGAGCCTCATAAGCTGTGTGAAGGAGTTCAGACTTTATTCTGAGGGCATGGAAAACCACTGATGGGTTTTAACAGGGGAATGACACCATTATATATATAGTTTTAAAACATATCATGGAGTCAGTAAAGTGGAAGACAGATGGCAGGGATTAGAGTACAGGCAGGAGCAATCTGGCACCTGCAGTCACCGCGAGGCAGCTGCACAGGGATGACGGCAACAGGATGGATGACTGTGATAGTCAACAGGAAGGTAAAGATATAATCAACAGGATGCAATGATTCACCAGGTGTGAGAGCCAACAGAGGAAGGTGCCAGGAGGATGTGCAGGATAGTGGCTTGTGCCACTGGGAGACGTTGATGCCATTTAGTGACACAGGAACATTGAGTCAGAGAAAGCTGATTGGAAAGGAAAATAAATTCAGTTTTGGACAAGTTGAGTTTGCCATGCCTGTATGAGAACCATATAGAGATTATCAGTAAGCAACTGGAGCTCAAGATCAAGATTTGGGGCAAAAATAGAAACATATGAGTTATATCATAGAGGTAGAAAGGGGAGAAGAAGAGATGGAGAGGATGGCATAAAAAATGAAATGAAAGGTGTGGGACTAAACTCTAAGCTCTGAGAAAGAGTAAAAGCCAGTAAGAGAGACAGAGATGTGTGATCTGAGTATTAGGAAGAAAATTAAGAGAGTGTGATGTCATTAGAAAGCCAATGAAAGAGCTTTAAGGAGAAGGGTGTGGTGTACAGAGCTCACTGCTATCCAGGCTGCAAGTTATTAAACACTGAAGTGTGTCCACTGAATTCAATAACTAGAAGGCACTGGGAACATTGACAAAAGCAGGGTTGGTAGCAGGGGCAGGTGTGGAAGGCGGATTGCAGCTGGTTGATGAGGGGTTGGAGTCGGGACAGAGGAATTGCACATGGGCATCTCTACACATGCACATATAAGTGATATCAAGCAGTTAGTTTTCTTTCTGTATCTGGCTTTTTTCACTTAGCATAATGTCCTCCAGGTACATCCATGTGTGGCAAATAGAATCTCCATCTTTTTAAAGACTGAATAATATTCCATTGTGTGTATATACACTAAATGTTCTTTATCCATTTGTCCATCAGTGGAGAATTAGGTTGTTGTGAATAGTGCTGCAATTAACATGGGAATGAAAACATCTTTACAAGGTGGTGATTTCATCTCCTTTGAGTATATACCCAGAGGAGGGATTGCTGAGTCATATGTAGTTCTATTTTAATTTGTTTACAAACCTCCATACGGTTTTCCGTGATGGCTGTGCCAATCTACATTCCCAAGAGTATACTAGGGTTCCCTTTTCTTCATACCCTCACCAACATTTATCTCTTGTCTCTTTGATGATAACTATCCTTACAGGTATGATGTAATATCTTATAGTGGTTTTAATTTGCCTTTCCCTGATGATTAGTGATGTCAAGTATTTTTTCATATACCTGTTGGTCATCTGTATGTCTTCTGTTCAGGTCCTTTGCCCATTTTTTAACCAAGTTATTTGTTTTTCTGCTATTGAGTTGCAAGAGTTCTTTATAAATTTTGGATATTAACCCCCTAGCAGATATGTGGTTTGCAAACTGTTTTCCCAGTCCATAGGTTGCTTTTTCATTTTGTTGACTGTTTCCTTTGCTATGTAGAAGTTTTTAGTTTAGTCCATTTATTTATTCTTGTTTTTATAGCCTGAGCTTTAGGTGTGATACTCAAAAAACTATTGCCAAGGCCAGTGTCAAGGAGATTTTCCCCAAGTCCTCTTCTAGGAATTTTATGGTTTCAGGCCTTACATTAGATCTTTTATCTATTTTGAGTTGGTTTTTGTGTATGGTATAAGATAAAGGTCAAATTTCATTCCTTTGCATGTTTCCCCAAGACCATTTGTTGAAGAGATTATTCTTTTTCCATTGTGTCCTCTTGGTGCCCTTGTCAAAAATTAATTGATTTATTTCTAGGCTCCCTATTTTATTCCATTGGTCTATGCTTCTGTTTCATGCCAGTACCATACAGGTTTGATTATTCTAGCTTTCAAATATGATTTTAAATCAGAAAGTATGATGCCTCCAACTTTGTTTTTGTTTTTTCTCAGTATTGCTTTAGCTATTCGGTGTTTTTGTTTGTTTGTTTGTTTTTGTTTTTTTTTGTAGTTTCATACAAATTTTAGTACTGGTTTTTGATTTCTGTGAAGAATGCCATTGGAATGTTGATAGGGATTATGCTAAATGTGTATATTGCTTTGGGTAGCATAGACATTGTAGATAGTCCACTCAGAAGAATCTTAGATATGTTGCTGGGCCTAATGGTTAGTGGGATGCTGACATTTTATTTAGGCATCTCTGGCGCTAACTGTGATCTTGGTAAAATCTTTATTTCTCACTTTATTTCTCTGGATCTCAATTGTATCATCTATAAATACAGCCTGGGTTATATAATCTCAAATGTTCATTCAAACTCTAACATTATTTAGATGTTTTGGTGTTTTCTATCAAAAATTGAATCGCAGAATTATTTGGGAGTAAAGTAAAATATCAGCATTTCACTCTTCATAGGGGGCACTTCATCATCTTTGAAACCAAGAGCAGATTTAAATTAAACATAAAGCAAATTGCTAACAGGAATTGAGTTCTTATTGTGTTGAAATGAAAGCACCACATGGACTGTTCGTGCTTAAGAATACTTTATGTGTGGCCTATCCTGGACCTCTTAGAGAAAGACTTTAAAAGGTTAAACATATTTTAAAATGTATTTACTAGATCATGAGTGGTATTTGCACAAGACCTTAAGACAACTGCAAAATAGTTCATTGGTAAAGAAGATGAACTACTATTTTGGAGCCAGTAAAACTGAAGTCAATTTCAGCTGACAGAGGGAATTTCAGTTTGATGGTGGAGTTGGGTATTTTTTAATTACTGAACCATAAATTTGGGGAAAATAGATGAGCAAAATAATTTCACATGATCATAAAATCAGTAATGACCACTGATGACATTCTTATAGGTTTACTACCATTATATCTATAATCATTAAAAATTAAAAATTTAAATCATATCATGTATTGGTTTTCACATTTAGCAATATTACGAATCCCTTTCTTTATCATCAAATAATCTTCCCAAATACTGAGAATGGCTATATCATGTTCCATTATATGAAGGTACTCTAATTGTTTGAGCATTTCCCTATTATTAGGTATTTATTTGTTTCCAACATGTTCTGTATTATTATAACCAATGCTTCTGTAACAATCCTACTAGCTGAACTTTAATGGATATACTGGAAATAAAATCCTAAAAATGGAATTTTTATGTATATTAGGTCATACAAATTTTCTTTATTTTGATCTGTATTAACAAACTGCCTTCTGAACACGTGTGTTATGATCTGTTCCAACCAGTGGTATATGAGTGTGGCCTCTCCCCACCCTGTCAGTACTCATTGTCAACTTTAAAATAATTGAAATATATAAAGCAATGCATTTTACTTAAAATTTTAAATAAAAAAGAAATCATTCCCGTGGCTTAGCTACTCCAAGTAGCATTTTTACCAAATATGTGACAGTACTTCTTTCCTTTCACTAGCTCTGAACTTGCTCTGCAGACCTAACTATCCGACTCCACCCCTTCCATCCCCTTGCTGAAGAGTTTTCAGTATAATAATGTATCTCTGCCAGCCAAGTCACTGACTACTAAATTCCAGCTCTTCATTTAGAACTGCTGAATTTTAGATTTGCTAAAACTATTTATTTACTGTCTGTCTAGACTAATATGGAACTTACTATTCCAAATGTGTTTGATCAAGACTTAGGCATCCTCAAGTCATGTTCTGTGTTGTTTTTACAAACGTCCTCTAAAATGTTATTTATAAAAAATAACTGGCATATTTTTCCTTCACACTTTGCCCCATCTCTATTTGTGGAATCTACACTTATCATCAAGAAATATTCCATCTTCCCCAATTACTGAGCTCCTATTTCTCTCTTCCATGGCATGTTGGGGAAATGCCCTACACCTTGATTTCTTTAATTTTAATGCCTTGAAAATGAAAAGCCACATGATGCTTCACATGGTGTCTTGGCCTGAGTAGCAAATTCACTTCTGAAAGCTTTCTAAGTGGCATACCTCATCCTGGAGACATGCAACTGCCAACTTCCACAGCCAGAGCATGCAAACACTGCCCTGGGAGGTGGATTTAAGTCCTGGCTTTGGTTGTGTGATTTTATGCATTTTTTGCTGGGCCTCAGTTTTCCTCAACTGCAAATGAGAGACTTGGGTTATATTCTCTATAAGAACTCTTTCAATCACTATGGTCTTCTTCACAAGTCCCTAAATTCCCAATGAAAAGGGAATTTCTGGACATCATGTGCTTTTTAACGTATCAGTTACAAAACACTGGAGAGTTACAGCAAAATTTAAAAGAATCCTCAAATCCCTGTGCATATATGTATTTCTTTGATCCCACAAATCAAAAGATAACTGTAATTATTGGTATTGTCATGAGGGAGGTCTACAAAATTGGTCGACACCTAAAAGGGCTACTCTTCTTACTAAAAAATAAAAAGGAAACCATGGCTCTAAAAAAATTAAGAAATGTCACTGCACAGCTATTAAACTCAATCAAGAAAAATACAAAGGCCTCCTTCAGACTGCCCATAATATTGACTGCCCTATCTATTCTGGCTCTTAATGGAGGGCTTTTCTCCCCAGGCAGCAAGCTCAATTACCTTCAGAGCCAAACCAGTAACATAAATGACTGAGGCATGCTGGCTTTTATGCTTTCAAAATTGGTGCATGCTCTAGAATTGGAGGCAGGAATGGTCTTCACTTTCACAAAGAATTGTGCTTCCTCCCATTTTCATGATACATTGAACACCATGGATCTACTTTTGTTTCTCTCTCTCTCTCTTTTATCTAACTGTCCATGAAAGAAATAATATCCCTCAATAATTATTACTAGAAAACAAGGTACAAATATAATGATAAATGGTAACTGCTCCATGTTGGGTTTACTGCCAGAAAAAAAAGACAGGAAGCAGTGGGGGCTACAGTGAACTGATCAGGGTTCACCCCAGTGGGGAGGAGGAGATTCAGCTTCCTTTGACTCTGGCCTCACTGGCATGCAGAACAATTGCTGTGAATTTTTCTAGAGTTTTTTGAGAAACACAAACTTCACATTTTTAGGTGCAAACTCCTGATACTTTACCTATCGGGTTTGATTTATTGTCAGTATTGGGCAAGCCAAATAAAATATGTCACGTGTCTTTGTTAGTCAGTCTGGAAGAAAGAATCTTGAGATTCCTCAATGAGAAGAATGAGAAGGAATCATCTGATTGAAATAAGGGTCTCATCTTAAGATCAAAAAATGAGGGCGAATTGGGGCAGAGGAGAGAGAGAAAGAAGAAAAATAATCCATGGATGTTGATTAATTTGACTGTGGTGATCATCACACAATGTACAGATACATCAAATCATCATGTTGTACGTATTGAATATATATAAGTTTTACTTGTCGATTATACATCAGTAAAGCTTGGGGGAAAATGTTTGAAATTATTAAAGACATCCAAGCATATCACAGTCATGAGCCAACTTACTAACTGAAGAGATAAGCTCTTCCTACTCAATAATACTAGATAACAACAAGCACTAAGATATACTACAAACTATAGTCCAGATACTGTGCTAGGGCTTTCTATGGTTAATTTCATTTAACCTCAAGGTCACACAGTTTGAGCCTGATTCGGGACTCAAACCCATGACCTCTATGCTACCCTTCCATGAAGCCACGTGCCAGAGGAAGGGACCAGAGTGGGGTGACTGATGGGTTCGGAGCAGCCACAGTGAGGAGCTCTGGGCCTCAATTGCCCTTGAAGGCAGGCGGCCTTCTCTGTTAAAAGACCATTTGGTCAGTTCATTTTAGAAGAGGAAACTGCCTCCAAGTTTACATTTTTGCAAGCTTTACTGAGGCAATTTAGTCATTATAAAAATAAAAAACAAGTAAGCAATAACAACATAATTGTGCCTATAAAATAGATTCCTCCACTCGAAGTCACTGTCTCCATCCAGAGCAGGGGTGACACGTGAGGGACAGGCCCCTGCTGGTTGCCTGAGGAGAAGAGTACAAACGAGGAAGAAAGGCCCTGTGACGGCATTTGCGGCTGAGACAGCCTAGGTGTTTGCCAATCCCATCTCCTCTTCCTAGGCACACAAGGCAACTTCCCGGCAGCCCCTGCTCTGGGAAATTATACACTCATGCCTAGGCTGGCCTCTAAAACCTCCTAGAAGATTCCAGAGCACACCTTGAGAGCAGCTTTTCAGCAGAGTGGGAAGTGAAGGACCCCAACACGGCAAAGCCACGTGATGAAGGAGCCTGGATTCCTTAGTTACCCCTGGAAGGAAAGCCAATTTTTGGAGGGGAGCTATCTATAAGAGATGCTGACCCAGACTGGGCTATGATGTAAATGAGAAACATAATTTGTGATTAGCCACTAAGATCTGGCAGGTATGTGTCAAAGTAGCTAGCAAATATATCTTAATGGAGTTCCCAAGGAAACTAGAATGGTTTCCTCTATGCCTGATCAAAGATCCAGTTTGCTTAATCTTTTCTGCTCTTCAACTGATCAAAGAGCTTACTGTAAAGGGCATCTCCAGACAAGGCTCCACATAACCTGCTGAAAATCCCTCTATATATGTGAAGAGTCAAGTCACTTATTGAAATTCCAGATAAATCCTCCTGACCACATGCAAGAACATAGACTACCTAAAAGAAACCAGTCAGTGGCCAGGAGTCTGGTGATACCTATGGCTGTGCCGTGGGCCCAAACTCTTCAGAAAGGAAAACTGGGCTGAGTACATCATTTCACTAGATGAGGGATTTAGCTAGTGGCCAAACTTTGATGATTGTGTAAGCTCATGGGTATCCAGAGCAATGAATGTTGCAGAAGTCCCTGCCAAGAGGAAGGTTTGTACACTCAGGATTTTTATATCAGATGCCACATAAACCCAAAAGGAATTAAAGAAAAAGTATACAAGGTTCTTAACTAGTATAAAACTATTTGATCAAGATGTAGTACTTTAAAATTTTTATATGATCATAATTGTTTTTGCAAAGAAAGATCAGATAATTTCAATGAGTAATTCTAAAATGTGTTGTTTGCTCAACAAATTAAGGAAGAAGTAATACTGTATCATATTATTATATTATATTATTGAACAAAAACTCTCTAAGTGGGAGAGAAAGTAGGACCACTGCAAGCAATTTTTTCCCTACAAGTTTTTGCTCGAGTTTTTACTGTTACGTGGAGCTCTTGCCAGCACCATTTTTGTTATGTAGGTCCTCAATTATGTAACCAGAAGAGAGCAACTCCAACCCAGAATTAAGCTTGGTCTACAGGATACAACTATGCCAGGTCACCTCTGCAAGGTGGATTTAAAAACTCCAGACTGGAACAGATCCCTACCTTGCCGTAGTTGAATAGGCTGGAGATATCATTTTGTGTGACTCAGTTATATGAACTATGGTTAGATTTTTTTTTAAGGCCCTCTTAAAAACAGGAAGATGAAATACATGATAGGAAGATGAATACATGATATTTTCACCTTTGTATTCCCGAATGATTTGTTGGTGGTAAGAGATGGGGACATTTCCAAGGGAAGTCAAGAAATAAATTATTTTTTCTAGTTCTCCTTTTTGAAAAGTTTAGAATCAATTTATGCCTCTTGCTGAGGTCTACAATAGTGTGCTCAGAAAAGAAGAATTTTCCTTCCTGAACCATGGAACTTAAAGTCTTTTAAATGATAGTCTGTTCAGTGAGAGCAAAAGATTTATAGTTCACCTAACTCACCTACTTTAAAAAAAATTTTTTTAATGGAAAAAATAGTGATAATGCTAGCAAAGTTGAGGAAGATTATAAACAAAGGTTTGAGCAATAGAGTATGGGTAATTCTATTTGCACCTCAAAATACATACATATGTGTGTGTGTGTGTGTGTGTGTGTGTGTATATATATATATGCCTTTAAGTCTAATTGTCTAAAAACTTATGTCAAAAATATTCTTGATGACAATGTGTACCTCTGCACATTATTTGGTCAACTACACAACAAATAAAAAATGAAATTAATAACAAATCTAAACTAAGCACAATTTATAATTAAAAAAACAAGAATAGTAGCAAATAAAAACAAATAGCTAAGTACCACCTTGATGGTAGACTTCAGTCCAAAAACCCAAAGCTGCAGCCATCCATGTGTTTGGATGGCAGTAGGACCTCTGCTATGCTGCCAGACACTACAGAGAGACTGGGCTTCCTAGTAAAATACCAAATTAAAGTCCATAATAAGCTCCAGTAATATACTAATTTTGGTTTGTGAATACTAAAATTGAATGACCCTTAATAACTCGCATAATTGGTTTCTATTAAATAGCTCTCAGTCATCCGCAAAAATTAAAGCCTATGGAATTATGTGCATCACTTGTCTCATAAAGACCTGGGCCCTCTCTCGGCCCATTAGGGGCTGCTCAAGGCTGACAAGTGGGTCAGGGGCAGTACTTTCAGAATCAAGCCCAATGAGACCACAATCTTGACCATCAACCAGAACAAGGTCTTTTAGGGAGCTGGGGGTGGGGAATGGCCAGTCTTATGTCAAAGAAATAGAGTAGAAGTTATAGCTGGAACTTCATACTTGTCACTCAGGAAGATTATATTTTCTAGTCATCTGCAATACTAGAATAGAAGATCGCCAATGTTTTTCCACTGAATTATTTCCTTAGTGGTAGTCAGGAAAATTTACAGCTCAAGGAATAAGACCTGAGTTCTGGAGTCACACTGGGAAAGCCAGTCTTAGCCTCTCTACTTCTTAGCCGTGTGACCTTAGATAAATTAGTTAACCCTTCTAAGCTTTAGTTTCCTAATCTGTAAAATGAGGATAATAATAATAGTTTCTAGCTATAGGGCTCTCATGAGGATTAAATGATATAATTCAAGGTTGGTAAACTATGGTCCATGGGCCAAACCTGGCCCACCTGTAAACAAGGTTCTATTAGAACAGAGTCATAGCCTTCATCTATGTAGTCTAGGGCTGCTTTCCTACCACAGCAGCCAAGTTGAGTAGTTGTGATAGAGATTACATGGCCTGAAAGCCTGAAATATTTACTATCTGGCTTTTGACACACAAAAAATTTTCCCATCCCTGATTATTGTCCACATACATTATTTTGTACAATTCCTAGCATATGAACACTTAGCCATTGTTTTCTATTGAGAGTTTTGTATTTTGTGACTTATAAAAATCAACTTGTAAATTATACAGAAATATGAAGCAGAATAATTAGAAATAAAACTAGATTCTGGCATAGGGTTCTCAGAAAGCTTGGTTTCAAGGAAAAGTTACCCAGAAATATAAATATGTGAAATTGTTAAGAAGAGAGATTGAAGCCATGGTGGGCAGCCTAGAAAAACACTATATCATACATACATAATTATATAGGCACTTCTTCTTTTTTTTTTTTGCTTAAACAATAAAAATTTATTTTTTCAGAGTTTTGAAGGCTGGAAAGTTCAAGATCAAGGTCTGGCAGGACTCAGTTTCTAGAAGGGTTCTCTTTCTGGCTTGCAGATGGTTGCTTTGTCCTCATGTGGCCTTCCCCAGCGCATGCATGTGGGTAGAAGAGCAGGTGCAGGGTGGAGATCTCTCTCTTCTTCTTCTTATAAGACTACAAATTCTATTGCATTAGGGCGCTACCCTTACGGCTTTATGTGATCTTAATTGCTTCCTAAAGCCCTATCTCTAAATAGTCACTTTCGGGGGTGGGGGGAGTTAGGGCTTCAATATATAAATTGGGGGGGCACAATTCAGTCCACAGCAGGTAGTACGAGATACAGAATAAGACAACTTGAATTTTCATTCTAACTTCGTGTAGGTGCTTCTTAAAAAACCTCTAGAAACTAATTGAAACCACAAAGTCCAAAGTCTGAATGCTAGAGGGATTTTTCTTTGGCTCTTATGTACTTTTTCAGTTTCATTTATCTCCCTAGAAAGTCACAAAAGCAACTAAGAGTAACAGCATCAGGCAACTAAATTACTGATATCACCCCTTGAATAAATGGAGTTAAACAATTGAATTCTCAAGTTACTCTGGCTTCATAAAGTCTTTCCCCTAGCTCATATTTTATACTCCATGCATTTTCAAAAGGACTACTTTGCAGAAAAAGAGATGGGCAGATGTAGCAGTGGTTTGACAACTCTTGAGAGTGGACTCATAAAAAAAACTTGACTTTTCTCAGGTGGAACTTTCATCTCTACAGTGAAGTGGCTGCATTTCTGATCCCAAGCCAAGGATCGAGCTAGCAGGAGATGATGCAGAAGAAGGCTGAGCACCCAGAAAGCCAGGGAAACAGCTCCAGGCCAGGAGGACCCAGAAAATGTAACTGAAGGGGGACTCTTCAAAGTTACTTGTGAACAACATCAACCCCATCCTTTAAGAATGCACCTGCTATCTTTGGCAGGCTGTGGGGAACAGATGAGGCAGCCTACAAAGTCAAGTCACCACAAGAACATGGTGTTTTCTGGTGTTTAGGATGCTGACTTCAGCTAGATAAGCCTCAGTTGGCTTCCTCTACAGCGAGAATTGCCTGCTGTTCATTGCATTCATGCCAATATCAGGTTCCTCGTGGTGCATACTATGATATGTTTACTCCCAAGCCAAGTTAAGATTTAAAATAAGGATGAGATCTTGGCAGGCTAGAAAATTTTAAATGAACAAATCTCAGCAAATTTTCTTTTATCTGCACTTCCCTGTCTTATTCCCCTTTACCCATAGGCAAAGTGCTCTGTTGTGCTTGACATGTACTCTTGACTATGGATATGTCCTTGGAAAATATATAAATAAAATATATATTCTTGTTTTGTTTATGTAGTTTAGTTTACATCAATAGTATTGTGTCATAAATGCCATGCTATTTACTATCTCTTTTTTCACTCAGATATATCTTGTTAACATCTATCCATTTGGTGTAGGTATATTTAAGGAGTTTCTTCTAAGTGCTCCAAAATATTCCATAGTGTGTATTCACTACATTTTTATTTATGCTTTTTATAAGTTGGCCTTCAATTCCCTGTGTCAAACTCAGCACCGTGATAAACATCCGTCATATGAGTTTCCTCATGATCTCATCTAAGAATTCCTTTAGAGTATATACCCAGGAAGAGGATCGTTGAGTCACAGGCTATATGAATACTCCATCTGACTATGCACTCTCAGATTTCTCCTTGAAATGGTAGAGAGTTTTTGCTACTTCCCTGGCAGTGCAAGGGGTCCTGTTTTCTATCTCTGCCAACATTTAACAATACCAACTTCTTAATCTTTCTAAATCTCCCAGGTATAAAGCAACATCTAGTTCTTTTAATTTGCATGCCTCTGAACCCATGAGTACCACTTTACACACTGAGTTTCCCCTTTTGTGAACTGCCTACTCCTACACTTTGCTAGAGATTCCTCCATCTTTTTCTTATTGATTTCTACTATGTCCTTATGTCTTTTAGATACCAGACTCTTCTGTTATCTCCCACTGCGTTATCTTTCTGTTAACTCTTTGCCTTACAATTTGTGCTTTACTGGGATCTTATTAAGAAATATTTTCCTACCATTAAGTCACTGAAATATTACCTTATATTTTATTCTATTGGCTTCATATTTTTATCTTTCACATTTCAGTCTTTAATCCACCCAGGGTCCATATTTATATGAGACCCTCTAGTTTTGTTTTACTCCACATTGCAGGGCAGTTTTATTAACACATCTGCTCAACAGTCCACCCTGGGGAGAGGTAAGCTGAGAGATGTGGATGTGGCTTGGGCTGGGAAGCCAAAGGGATCCCACCCTCCTTGGGCAGATGGCATGATGCAGCAATTCACGAGCTTGGTGGCAGGAAAAGGAAGGGTCTGTGGAAGTGGATACTACTCTGAACATCCTCTTGGCCTCTGTGCTATAATTACTAATCATGATTTCTCTTCTCCTGTTGAGAACTGGAGTCCTTTCCCACTTGGGGGATGAGAAGGAAAGGGCCATGCTGCCATGCACTGTGTCAGCCCTGGTCACATTAGCAGCTGCCATTAACCACATTGCTCTGGACACGTTCTGATCCAACACCGGCCCGTTCCATCTTAAAATCTCTTTCCTCACAAAATTAACAAGGTCCAGTGAGATAAACAGATGGCAAATAGGAGAAGAAACCGTTCACAGGCTCACACTCACGAGATGTGCCTGGTCCCCACGCTGAGTGCATGACCTGAGAAAAGACCCTCGAGCCTGCGCAGGGCTTGGCCTCAGAAATGAGGCATCCCGGCCTGCCCGATTAGCCAGGCTTCGGCCAGATAGGACCTTTCATTGCATACTCCCTACTCTTTTTTAAAGATTTGAGGGAACATTTTCTATCCCTCTTTTCTTCCCAGCCAGGACCTTCTCTCCCCACCTTTCCAAGGCAACACACAACTAGCTTCCCCCTCGGACCTCTCCCTTAAACTTCTAATTCCCAGGAACCACACAGAGGGAGGATCTGACCCTTGGCCTTTGGGCTGCCCCTGCCTTCTTTAACCCCCTTGGGTCTTAATAATTAATTCCTCCAGAGGCCTGTCATTCTGTAGACCTCTGTAGGCCTCTCTGTTCCCTTGAACTCATTCCCCGGAAATGATTCTCCCACAGAGCTAAGAGTAGATTCCACGGAACTAAATAGCTATGGTTAGCAAGTACAAATCCCCCGTGGAAAATGGCCCTTTCTAGTCTCACTGCAATGTTAACCAGCCTTGCTCAATTCTCAAAGAATCCACCCTCTCTGTGCTGAGTAATCCATCTGGCAGCAGAGACAGAAAACCCAAGCCCTTCTAGGGAGGACAAACAGCCCCAAGACTCCTCAGTGCCATTCAGGGAGCCTTCTCCATAACCTCCTTGGTCAGCCTATACCTCCTGCTCACAAAATGTTAGAATCCTGAACAGATGAAGAAAGGCAAGCCAGAGGACCCTGACAGGAGGAAAGGTCACAGTTACCGGATACAAATCAAATTCAGGAAGGGAATGGGACAGCCATTTCTGGCCATGCTTTGGGAATGGGGCTCTGGTGGATTAAAGAAGAAAAGCTGGGACAACTTTGGAGAGAAGAGGAAGGTTCTACGAGGAAGGTAGACCTGAGTGAAGTGGCCCAACGAGGGCTCCTGAGAGCCGTGGTGCAGGCGGCTCCCTTTGGAGGATAGAGATGATACAAAGGGATAAAAAGCAAAAAGGGTAGGACAACTGGATTATGTGTTTGATCCGTATCACGATTTTACAGAAGGCCAGCCCAATTACATGACTAAATTTATATACAAAAGAGAAGATAATCAGAAAGTGGTCAGCCCAGCAACATAGCAACCAGTTGATATAAAATACAAAATGGACTGAGGGCAGGGAATCCTAACAACTTTAAAGCCACTTGTTAAAGAATTGTGGATTTTCTTCAGTTTTTGTAAAAGAAGCCCATATCACAACAGTTGGCAGTTGCTGATTTGATGCCTCTGGTTCCTTATTTAACTTCATTCTAAAAATTATTTCCATCATGAATATTCTACAAACAGACACTTAATTTATCAAATACACACTCATGCACAAATACACACTATTTTTTTCTATTTTTTTTTTCTAAGCCAAAGCTAAGAAGATAAACAAATACACACTTAACTCAACATGACATACCAGAGGGAGAGTGGAAAAAACCTACAATAATAAGAGGAGAAAACAATAGAGAATGTTTACTATGTTCCAGACACCCTTTTAAGCATGTAATATATAGTAACTCATTGAATCCATACTCTATAAATGAGCTACTATTTATATCTCCTTATTAATGATGAGGTCATTGAGGCAGAAAAAGATTATAGAGATTAAATATCTAGTTTAAGGTCATTCAATGAAAAGATGACAGAATTGGAATTCGAATCCATGCACTGTGGTTCCAGAATCCATCACTAAAACCACTCTGCTATATTACCTCTTCAGTAATGGTGAGTTACCTGCCCAGCAAAAATAAACAGTGATCTCAAGTCTAGCTTCCCTGTAAAAGGTTCTTCATGAACTAGCACAAACAGCAGTCTAGCTGCTAAAGACAAATATTTTGCTTGGTTTATTGCATTTTAAATACTAATAGTAGCAGGTGCATCGTTGATTCCAACTGAAGGTTTCTGTTTCCATATTTCAGTTGTCATCCTCATCCTGGTTGATGATTTCTTACTCCCCCAAACCACATGGATTGTGATAAAGCTCAATGCACATTTACTGTGCTGCTTAATTACTAATAGAATATTGAGTGAAATTACACTGACCCCTTAATTATCTCCTCTTTATTTTGGCTATTTTTCATGATTATTATCCTTTCTGCCTCCACAGGGAACAAAACATATTGCCATTGCAAATGATCGGCTCCCAAAGGTGAAAACTCCAGGTGGCAGAGACAGTCAGGAAAGCCCTGCCCCATGGCCAAGGCTACTGCATACTCTAGAAGTGGGCGGGTCCTCTCAAAGACCTCCTGACACCCAGAGTCCTGCCAGGAATGATAAAACAAAGAGACTGAAACATTAGGAAACAGGAGATTTTCAGGGTCCCTGCAAGGCAGCCGGTACCAAGCATGATTCCTCTCCTGAAGAGTGCAGCATTTTCTGCAGGTTCCAGGTTTACAGTTCAAGTGATCCGCAAGACTGTCATTCATGACCTGTTGCTAAACCTATCTCTTAGGTTTCATGGAAGAGGTGAGAACAGTATCTGCAGTTTACATTCCAAAGACACAATCTGGGAGTCTGTGGAAGGGTGTGTAGGTTGGTGAGTGGAGTAACTGTTATGGGAATGGGGTCTTTTATTCTTTCCAAGTTGTGCTCTGACTCACTGTGTGAGCTCTATTAAAGTCCACAAGCTTACCATGCCTCAGTTTCCTCATCTGCACTATAAAAACACTTGCTTTGCAAGGAGAGTGACTTAATAAGTAAATGAACATTTTATGAGGGAAAAATAAAACTTTTGGTATGTGCATCATACATCTATTTAAATTTATAATATGAAAACAATCGGTGTAGTTGGAATTTTCTCAAACACAAAATAGAATTTCCTCCTCTTGAATTCAGATTCAAATTGAGTTCCCATTCAACTAATGTGCAGGTAAATGTGTTAGACATTAAAAACTCTGCAACACACACACATCATGTGTGTGATTTCTACCACCTGGTATTGTGCATGTTCCAAAAGAGAATTTCCACTCAGACCTGGAGAGATGGTGGTGTTTTCCCTTAGCATAGTTTGGTTTGAGGACAATGATACAACATTGGTTTATTTGAAAGGATGGTTATAAAGAGCTTATTTCCCCTTCTTTAACTATAACGCATACTTTGCTTCCATTTATATCGATATAAGGCTCATTCCTTCTGACTCTACATATGTATAAGAGACAACCATGAGAGGCACAGACCAGACTGAAAAATTGGCCTTATGTCAAAAAGTGACAGAACGAAAGACAACTTGCTTATTTCCTATGCTTTGAATTTAATTTTTAAATTTAGTCAATATAGTTCTTCTTTTAGCACAGATTCCAGGAATACCCTTGTTTCTCTCTAATCATAGATTTTCCAGTAATAACAATAGCTATACGTAAGTCACCATGAAATAAAAGCAAAAGATGTGAGTCACTGCCCCCATCATTTCATAAGGGCAACACAGGAATTAGTGTGAGATGACAACGAGAAATAACTAGAGTGATGGAATGATAGGGGGGAGGAGAGGAAATAAAATTTCTTCTAGAAAAATCTTGTTCCAGTAAGTTCTAAGTATGTTTCAGATTGCATAGCAGTACTTGCTTTTTTAGTTTGTAAGTCACTGTGCAAATTGGCTTCATTAGACTTAAGCTCAAAAGACCAAGCTCTGACAAGCATTTCTTAATCTGTGACTGGTAGCCACACAGCAAGGACACTCAAGGTCATAGTCATTACAACGTGGAGTCTCACAGCCACCTCTTCAGAGTTCAGGGACTTTGTCAGCTGCATCATCTCTCTTTTCTTCTCAGAAACAGAGTGCTTCATTTTCACTTTTCAAAGAGCAGCCTAAAGTCTTTATGTCTCTAAAAAATGTCTCCCTAGAACTCTTTAGCTAAAATATTATATCTCAAACTGTATTGGATTCAGATATAAAAGGTGCATTGGACTGTATCTGTTAGGAAATTACATGCCTTACAATGGAGACTGGATACACCTAGGAAGAAAAACAAATTCACTCGACAATACTCTCCACCTGCAAACTCTCTCCCAAAAAAGGTCCAGTCCTATGTGAACAGTTAAACAGATGGTGGTGCAGCCATTCAGTGAAGTCTTCTGTATCCAGACAAAATAAATTTACAAGAAATTCAATGACATGGGAAATGCTTATGATATCAAATAAAAAACAGGATTCAAAACTATACACACAAAATGTGTAAATTATTAACTATACACGCTTAGAAAAAAATGGGACTATGTTAGTTTACTAACACTGTCACAGCAAAGTGTCACAGACTGACTGGCTTAAAGAACAGAAATTTATCGTCTCGCAGTTCTGGCGGCTGGAAGTCCGAGAGCAGGATGTCAGCAGGGTTGGCTCCTTCTGAGGGCTGTGAGGGAAGGATTTCCCAGGCCTGGCTGCTTGGCTTGTCGGTGGCATCTTCTCCCTGTGTCTCATACCATCTTCCTTCTGTAAGCCTCTGTGTCCAAACTTCCTCTTCTTATAGGCACCATGGTCATATTGGATCAGGGTCTCATTTTAGCTTATCTCTTTAATGTCCCAATCTTCAAATATGGTCACATTCTCAGCTACTGGGGGTTAAGACTTCAACATGAATTTTTTTGTGTGTGTGGGCACACAATATAGGCCCTAACAGGGACTAAATGCACCAAAGTGTTTTTCAGTGGTGGGACGAGGGACCATTTTCATTTTTCCCTTTAGTATTTTTATGAGTGTTTCAAATATTCTACAATAAGATATGTTATTTTTATATTTAGAAAAAAACAATCAAGTTTATTTAAATAAGTTTAAACTTATTAAAAACAAGTTTTTAGCATTCTTAAGAAACAGTGAGAGTTTCCTTTAAAGCCACATTCTGACTGAGCTAACTGCCAGGCATGTGTTCAGGAATGACCTGCTGCTCACTCAGGAACCCGCAACCGTCTGCGGAAACTCATGGCCTGCACTCCAGACGCCGGGGGCCTGCCCTTCTCTGCCAGACCCCACTGGAGGAGTCGGAAGGGCAAAGCCCACCCACCAACGTCGGATCACCCCCTCTTTACCACCCCCCACCACACACACACACACGCTCCACCCAAGTTCCCTGGGCAGATATGAATTTAGGGCAGATGTCACCAGTTTCCGGGAGGATAAGGACACTGTGTTCCAGCTGTGTCTACACACATGCTGCTGTTGGCCAAAACTTCTTCTTCCAAATGCCTGCTTACAAACACATATTTAGGTCACAAGTCAAAGGCCCAAGGCCTTACTGAGAGTGGTAGATGACTGGACTAATTCTGACCCACTTAATATTTGGGGGAACAGAGGAGTCCCAGTGGCACAGCAAGAAAGGAGCAGGAAAATCACCTGACTCTGTGGCAACACCTGCCAAATAATATGAATACGCTGAAAATATCAGTACCCCCCCATAACCCAGGGATGTTGCTAAATGTTTTTCAAATACTATCCCTTTAGTTCAGGACAACCTAGAAAGTCGATTCTATTTTTTACAAATGAGGAAACAGAGAAGTTACTCGTCTGAACTGCACGACTAGTAAGTGGCCTAGCCAGGGTTAGAGTCCAAGCCCATGTCCAGAGCTGTGGTCTGAAAGCTCCTGGGACCATAAGCTCCACGAAGGCAGGAAGGCCATGTCCACCCTAGTATATCCCCAGCAGGGTCCAAAATAAGTATTCACTGAATAATGAAAGAACAAGACCAAATTAGCTTTGTTAGGTAGATAGCGAGGGATTCTGGGTCTCCTAGAGATGAAAGTGGGTGCTGTTGTAGTTCACCTGCTCCCCATATGGGCTTTCAGAGAGTCTCACAGGAGAGCTGCCTGCGTAGTAAGGCTCAGGTCATATAACTCCGAACTGTCCAAACAAAGTGGTTCCATAGTGACATCTAAGCCAGGAGGCTGGTCCCAGTCTGGACACTATAAAACAAGACCCAGACCATAACCATGTCCTTTTTTGCTCTCTTTCTCTTTTGCTGTGACACTGAGTCCAGTCTTCACCTGTGGCATATGTATCTTGCTCTGTTAACCTACATCTTGCTCTTGCTCTATAATCCTATCTTTCTCTCCTCAATAAACCTCATTTTTGCGCTTGTCTTACTTTGTGTGTCTGGTCACTCTTTGGCCATGAGTGCATCAAGAACCAATATTTCAAACTGCAACCGACAATTTCTTTTACTATGAACCCACAGTGCCAAGTAAGGACTTGTCAAACATTATCCCTAATCCTCACACTAACTTTGCAAAATCAGTAGTACTGTCTTACTCTGTTTGGGCTGCTATAACACAATACTATAAACTTGGTAGCTTATGAACAAGGGAAATTTATTTCTCAGAGTTCTGGAGGCTGGGAGTCCAAGATCAAGGTGCCAGCAGACTTGGGGCCTGGTGAGGGCCTGTTTCCTGGTTCATAAATGGTACCTTCTTGCTGTACCCTCTCACAGTGGAAGACAAGCTGGCTCTCTGGGGCCTCTTTTATAACGGCACTAATCCCACTCATGAGGGCTCTCCCACCTCCTAATACCATCACCTAACCCACCTAATATACCTCCTACCTCCTCATATCATCACATAATACACCTAATACACCTCCTACCTCTTAATACCATCACCTTGGGGGGTTAGGATTTTAACATATAAATGTGGGGGGACACAAACATTGAGACCATAGCAATTATTAATAGTATCCACATTTTAGAATTGAGATAAGGGAGGCTTAGAGAAATTAAATAAATGCAAGATTCTCAGGATTAGAAAATTCACAACAGTATAAGATTTTCTGCCCTCAAAGAATTCAGAATCAAATTGAAGGTAACATCCATCTCTCTATTATCTAAACAAGTCGTACTAAGACCCTAATGAGAGATACAGGCAACATGTGCTGCAGAAGTTTAGCACAAATATGTTACAGGTTTTGTTTTTGTTCTCTTGAAGTCTACATCCTCAGCACATTAAGTTATCACAAAGCACTGAATGTGAGCGAAGAATCTGGAAACCTTGTGGCCACGCCCACTGCACTTTGGTGGGGGAGGGGCGGTGGAGGGTGTTTGCCAGCCACAAGATGACTCCCTCAGACTGGAGGAAGGGGGCAATGCCAATCTGGAATGGCTTGAAAGGACTCAGACAGCTCCCCACCCCTAGAATATGTCCTTCCCCTAAACTCTGACATCCTCCAGGGGGTGATTCACATATCAAGTTGGTGCCAGCCTTGTCCAAACAATCTCTTTTAAAATACAAATACCCAGACTAGGGCAGCATCTTACATTTGGGAGGGAAGGATGAAAATCAGCTGTACAACCTGGAAGGCTGGGAACAAATTCATTCAACAAATCTCTACTTAACATTAAGTAGATATTACGGATATTACAGAGATGAACAAGAGCGAACAGGACGGGGAATTCTCTGCCCTGGGGGGCAGCTCCATTACAGTGGGGGAGAAAGACGATGAGGCAGAGCTGGGAAGAAGCACAAAGTGCATTCTGTGGAAAGAGTTGGGGAAGAAAGAAATAGGGAAACAGAACAGAGAAGAGTGGGGCAGAGACTGACCTAGAGTACTCATGGGACTCTCAGAGGAGATGACAGGTAAGCTCAGAACTGTAGGATGGGAAGGACCCACATGCAGGTAACAAATGTTCCTGCCAAAGACAACAGCATGTACACAGGCTTGGTGTAGGGAAGAGCATGGGACACTGGGCCAGGGCGGCTGGAGCCTGTCCTCGATGGCCAGCTGGGAGGATAGGACTAGAAGGTCAGAGTCTGCAGAGAGAGGTCATGCCTGAAAACAATGGGAAACCAGGGGGGCTTAAGCACACAGACAAGCCCCACTGTAGGCTTTAGGAAGGTCACTCTGGCTGGTATGTGTAAAAGGACTCGTGGGAAGGAATGACACTAGGTTAGAGGTGGGGAGCTGGGCTAGAGTGGGGAGTGGACAGACACGGGGATGGGGCGGTGCAGGGCAGGGGGAGAGGGACTTGCAATGTACTTTGGAGACAGAATCGTCAGGAGGAGGAATGCACTGAGCTGCAGTGGTGGAAGGGGTGGGGAGTCAGCCTCAGTTGAGTTGCTGCCTTTTATCACCTATTCCAAATACGTGCTATAAGAAAGTCATCATTTAAGCTCTGCTCACCACACCCACACAAATAACAAATTCCTCTGGACAATCTACCACTTGGGTACACCAAGAAATTATTGAGAAGCACCCATTTCCTTTAGGAATCTGACCCCTTAAGGCTGGGATGCCTTTGTTTTCCAGCTGAGTGGGATTCCGGGCTTAGGAGCACTTCCTATTACCTTCCTAGCTTCTGCAGTGGCTTTCCTAGTTGGTTCTTCTTCAAGTGTGTGATTATTTAGTGAAACAAAGCTTAAAAGAATGTGTGGAATATGACAAAACCAAACCAAGGAGACAGGTCAACGACAGTGAATATCTGGATCCAATCACCGAGTTACTCAGTAAACACATCTTATAATCAGAGCACTGGGGAGAATTAGTTATTTAAAGAAACTTCACTTGTAACATTCGAACAGAGGAACAGATTTCCTACTGAGCAAACCCTGCCTTTCTGAAAACTTACTTTTAAGAAATTTAGAAGTTGTAGACAATAGAGAGTACAATATAGAAACTATTAGTTTACTAAGAACATTAAGATGTTACAATTACATTGAATCTGTATTTGTGGTTCATCTCACTATCTCACATTTTTTAAAGTTAGAACTGTCATGGATAATCATGTTTTTATTACTCCCTGCAACATCCGCACAGAACTGCTTACACAGACACTCCTCACGCTGCATGTGGACTCACATGGGTGTCTGGCTTCCATGATGAGCGAGGACTGTAGAAGTTTAGAGAATATGAAGCCATCCTTCAAGACTTTAGAGCACTAAAGATGTTCCCAAGAACCACGTCAGTTATACAGTTACTTAGATTACCAACAGCCAGACTCAATGGCATCCAAGGACTTAAAAAAAAAAGGAGAAAATAAAACCTGGGATATGAGAGTATTAGAAGCAAAAGATTAAAGAAGACAGACCCAAAGAATTGTGGAACACAAAGGTGTTTGAGGAGCAGAAGTAAGGGCAGAGGAGAGAGGGAGAGAGAAAGAGGCAGGGGGAAGATGCAGCAGAGAGCCCTGGAAGGGGGCTTGAAGGACAGAAGTGTGGAGAGGGAATAGGGAAAAGTAAGAGCTTACACAGAGTAAGGAAGGCCATTCCTAAGAGAAAATGTCTCCCCAGGTCAGACGATAGACTAAAAACTTGGAAATAGTAACAAGGTTCTATAGTCACTACCCCTTTTGCTGGATGAAAAACAACTAGATTCAAATGTCCCAAATCTGGCATCAACCTGAGCTACTACTTCCACTTTCTGTCCCAACCTCCCTGCCTTGCAGTTCCCTCATCTAAATCGTGAAGCTCCTAAAACAGTGCTTGTCAAACTTGACCCTTCCGTGATTTAAAAAAGAGACAGAACAGTGTCGAGGTTAAGAAGATAGGAACTGGGAGTAGGCTTCTTCAATCTCTGTGTTGTTTAGAAATTCACTTAACATGCCTGGCCTCAGTTTCCTTGTCTGCAAGTCAGAGGTGATAACAGTATCTATGCCATAGAATTCCAGTAAGAATTGAGTCAGAACAGAGACTGGTAACATAAACAGTGTGAACTGTTACTAGCAGGGATCTTTCACCCCAAATTCCAAGTGCACTTTATAGACTAATCAACATGGAGAGTGGGGGCTAACCACAGTTTAGACCAGAATTTTGCTACTGTCAGCCATTTGATAATCATAAGAATTGGCATGTGCTCTTTCCACATCTGCACATCACTGAGTCACACTGTCTTTACAGGATCCCAGTCAATCTCCTCCTTCCTTTTGAGTTGGCCCGTCTGGCTCCAATTCTGGAAGGGAACCAGAGAACGAGGTCTGTGCTCCCTGCTGAGGGGAACAGACTGCAAAAGTCCTTCCTTGCTTGGTTCCCACCAAAGTCAAGCTTCTTGCCTCCTGGGTTTGGCTGTGCAGCTTCTTCAAAATTCCTCTGCAATCCTTGTGTGCTCCCCACCCTGTACCCCACCATGCCAACCCAGAAAGGTTGTGTGACATTCTTTATGGAAACACAAGCATACTTGTGTGCAAACATACTGGCTTAGCCCTGCTTCTCCGAGTTTGTCCATGCTACCATTTGTGCTCACTATAAACAAACTACAGTATTTTGCTTGGTGGTTTCATGAAATGAGAAAAAGAAAGTTCTCCTATGCTTTAATAGGGTAGAATGAAGTGACTAGCTGGGGAGGAAAAGACACTAAAAAGAAGATGGTTTAGGCATTGAAGAATTCAAAGCTATCCCCCTAAATGGATTGTGAGGAAAAGATGAATTTTCGCAGCAAACTCACTAATATCCCCTTCACCGGCATTACTGGACAAAGCCTAAGCAGGCTCCAGAAAGACGCCAAACCTCATGGAAGGATTAAGTGCCCTGGAGGCAGGTTTACCTACACATATCTTCTCTAAGACTTTACAAAAGCACTTCCAGAAATGGAAGGATCAGCACAGCCTATTTTATTCCTTTTATATCTTCATCTCCTTCATTGTAAGATCTTAGGTATAGATATCACAGTGCTTGAGCTCTAGGGCCCCAGTGCACATATGCAAATTCTTCTCCCCTTACTCCGTGTTGGGTAGTTCTCCTAATTCAACTCCCTTGCCTCAGTTTCTTCATCCCACTCTTGAATTGGGCTTGGCACTTTGGGGAAGAGCTCAGGATCAGGAAACTGGCAGCCTGGCTTAAGTCACAGCTCAGCCATGTGCCAGATGTGTAACCTTGAGCTAGTGACCTATGCTCTCTGTGGCCCATTTCCTCTTCTAAACAGTGGAAATCATAATGGCACCATCTCATAGATTCCTTGGGAAGGTTACATGACATGAAGAAGGAAAGCACCTCTAACAGTGTCTGACACACGCAGTCAAGTGTTCAAGCTAATCATAGTCGTGGGAGACGTCCTGACAACACTCAGCTTTGCCCAAAGCCCCAGGAAAGCAGCAGCTTTAAGGCAGCCCTTGTCTTTCGGCACAGGAGACCTTGGATCCCAAGGCCAACCAGCAGGGGTAGGAAGGATCTTCAACCTGCAGACTCAGCCCCTGTTTAGTGTCTGATCAAGCCAGTGTATCAGCCTCAGATGCCCAACTACTAAGGCCTCCAGTTTGAGGTACTGCTCAAGCTAGCGGAGGCTAGAACCTTCCAGGCCCCACCACTAGCTCTGTCGCATACACCCAGTCTATGGGACTGACCTTCAGCAGTCTCTTGGCCCATACTCCAGCACTCCTGCTGGTGCTAGATTCCCTCCCTGAACCCCACACTGGCCCAGGGCCTCGTGTCCACAGCCCCTACCGGGGCTCAGGGACACAGGCCCTGCTGCAGCTCCCTCCACCTCCTGCCCCAACTTCACAGCTGTCTGCAGTGACACCCACCTTCATGCTTATCCTCGCTGTTGTGGCATAAACACTCTGTACTCCTATCTCAGACAAAGTCTTCTCACTGTGCCCTGGGTCCTGGACCCTCTTACGTCCTCAGAGACCTTGTCTCATTCAACCATCCTGTGTCTCTCTCTGTGGCGAACCTCTGGGTCCCCCGTGGCTTCTCCCAAGTCTCTCCCAACTTCCAAAGAGAAAAGGTCAACTTACACTTAACTTTTACTCTCCTCTGTTCACTGACCTGTGTTTTCTTTTCCTTCAAATAGAGTAGCCCATGTTTGGAGTTTATTTTCCCCCATCCAGTCTTGCATTATGGTTTCTGCCCTGCCCATAGCGATGAGACTGAGATGCTGACTTTCCTAACGATACAATGCAAAAGGGAACATTTGCACTGAGTCTTGGATGTTACCAGGTGGTCAGGAGTAGGGCAGGGTACTCCTGGAGAGGGGAATTCTGTGTGGAGACTCATGCTTTCCTCCTCACCGGAAACTTTCAGCCAGGGCCACGTGAGTCAGTAGGTTCTGCATCTCATCATGACATGCCACAGCCTGACACCACCTCTTCATTTTCCTCTTACATTATTCCGCCACCCCC